>MQRK01246843.1:2289-15212 GCA_001938485.1 Girardia tigrina
TTCGTTCTTTTCAAGTTGTTCAAAAAGTGATTGATTTTAACGTCAGAATATACACATTGCAAAGTAAAATCTATATAATAGGGATAAAAACAAGACGACGCGTTTCGAGATAATAAAACAACTTGAACAACTTGAAAAGAACGAAGGAATTCAAAACAAAATGTATTTTGTCGGTGTGGGACATGTTTCCGATGGTATGTGAAATTCTGTTCCAGGAATAATTATTGTAAAGATAAAAAAGAGCTACGGACGCCCATTAATCATTAATCAACGAGTGTTACGACGTTTCATTGAAGCAAATCCAATCAAAATAACGTGTGAAATGGCAGTTGAACTCCAAACTTTGCATTCAACTATTATTATTACTTTCAAAAAATGAACTAGAAAATAAATGTAGTTAAAATGTATCGCACGAAATCAACGAAATTCAAAAAATCAGCGAATTAATGACTGCTCTTGGATATCGCACAAATTCAACAAAGGGGGGGTTTCAACGGATTTTAATTTGAGATAAGAAGCTGGAAGTTTAAAATAACCGTAAACGCAAAACCCAATGGCTGAGTCTAGGTCAATTTGGAAAACGGATACATCAAAAAACGTGATGTGTGTACTTTTGGTGAATGGCATCAGGACCTGTTCACTGGTAACTCCTTCCGCACGATCAAACCATCATCTAGGAAGTTTACTACATCAAATTAGACAGCGTTTATGGCCGATTGGCGTGTTCTTGGTATTATCACGGTTAATGTTTGTTTTCAACAAGACAATGCCACACCTCGTATTTCATGCCGGACGCGCCAAAATCTAGAAGAATTTGGTTTAGATGTTCTTATACGCCACCATATAGCCCATACGTTACCCCATCCGATTATTCTCTTTTCCGGTCATTGAAACATTTCTTTCGCGGATGCCGCTTCTTTTAAGATGAACACGTGGAACAGGCTCTTCAAAAGTTTTTAGTCCTGAAAATGGCAGAGTTTTATCGCAGCAAAATGTTCTTGTTTTGGCCTGTTCTAGGAAAATAATCAAAAATAATGGTGATTATAATCATAAAAACAAAACCTTGTTATTGCAAAAATTTTGAATTTCAAAAAAATGTTAATTTTCGGACAACATTTTCGTTCAACGTAATAATTAAATACCTATAAAATGATTATTAAAAATTATTTTTTTAAAACTATTTTTTGCCTTTATCACTGCTTGGTGTAACTTGTTCACACTTAGCAATTGTAAGTAGAGTTTATGCCACTTTCATTATTATCAAATTCAGAACTAATAATTTAACACCGCAATCTTTATTAATATCAACAATTCACATATTTAAACAAATTTCTTGTTAATTCAATTATTTCGCCCAAAATTAATCTTTTATTTTTTTCTATTAAATTTTGACAATTTGCTAAATTTTAAACTTTAAAATAATTTTTACATTTTTACATAACTTTATCATAAAAACTAATTAATTTAAATTTACTATAAACCTTTTATTAAAAAATTATTTCTTAAAATATTAATCCGTTAATTATCTATTTTATTTTTTTTTAAACTTATTTTATAACTTTTATTAAAATATATTAATTGTTACGACTGCAAGCATATTTTAAATAAGTATTTGATTTTCATGATATCTCTACTTTACATTTTAATTTTTTATTTACTTTTTTATTAATTTCCCAATTCAAAAAATAATAAACTATTTTTACATAATCCAAATTTAAACTAACCCCTCATAGCAATTAATTTTTTTCTACAAAAATATTTATTTTTTTAAATCTAATTTTCATACGGAAACGTCAAAAATTTACATATCTTAAATTAAACTTTTTAAACATTCTACTATTAACAAATATAAAGTAAATTATTTTTTTAATTTTCTATTTACAATTTCTAATAATCTTTATTTCAAAGAAAATTTAAATTTAGAGAAATTTTATACATTTTCGATTTTTATGATTTTTCACAAACCGAATTTTATTGATTTAAAATTTTATTTAATAAAAATATATATTTTTTCATAATGATTTTTTTATATTTTTATTCAAATTGGTTTAAAACAATCACTTTTTTAAAAGATAAACCGATTCTTAATCTTTATAAACTGAAGAATTTATTGCTACTAATTCTTAAATGTGGTCAAAGAAATAAAAGGGTTTGGTTTACCAATGTTATATGGCAAGGTAAAGTAAATTAGCAATAAAAATATTTTTGTATCACAAAACTAAACTTAAGACCTTTAGAACCCTAGCTATAACATTGCAGATCACGGTTTAAAAATAATTGCTCTTCAATTATCTTTTATATAAAAAGTGTGTCTATTTAAGAACTAGTTAATCAAAAGTTTCTTTAAACAATGGTTTATACGAATAAAAGTCCCTAAATATCAATAAACAAATTCGAAATTTTGACCAATTTAAGCTCTTCGGAGTCGATATTTCGGGTCCATAAATAAGACTAGTTGTTCTATCGAGACGTTTACGATAATGAAATGACCTGTCGCTTAAGTAAAGCATTTTAATATGTGTTTGGTACGGTGCACATATGGGATCAAGATGGAATCTTGAACTATTCGATCAACTCAAAACTTTTTGACCGAAAATTCTGGTGCAGATTGCTGATTTGAATAACGTGGTCTTTTAAGGGCCGTTTGCGTCTCTTAAACTACCAAACATTTCTTGTTTTACAGGAGAAAATTATAGAAATGAGTGGAATACTCCGAGTTCAAAATGTCGATAATTGTTTATTGAAAATTCATCATGATAAAGGTATCATTAAATAAACTAATTGATAAGGAATATATTTATAACGAAAACAATACCGGAAATTCATGATTTTTTCACAAATTTTTGCTTCTAAATAAAAACCCGATAAGACTATCTTAATACTTATTTCAAATAAAATCTGCTTTCAGTGATTTAATTATTTAAGCAAATGGATTTGAATTTTAATTCATTTATTACACGCCCCCTGCCCTTAAGGTACACAGACAAAAACTGCCTGAACAAAGGAGGAATTTTTTTGTCATATTCACTCCGAGATACACCACATGCGAAATCTTTTAAACTAGTTGGCAGCTAGAGTGTTCGTTGAGGTCGCCCCTCTTCGGTAGGCGCTTGCTGATTATCTTCTCTGTGAGGTTCTGTTTCTCTATCTTCTCCCCACTCGATTCTCGCCGCTCTCGTCATATTTTTGCTTTGATTGTTAACAATTTCTGTTTGAACTTGATTTGTTGATGGCCCCCGACGCACGTGACTGACGTGATATGGCCTCCCATTGACTTCGACCTGATGCTTTTGAGGCGCTTCCGATACTGTCGCTCGAGCACACTTCTTCATGCCATTCGCTGGTGAGGCTGGTTTGATAAACATTTCGTCTCCTATTTTTAGTTTGTTCCGGTCAGAAACCTAGTAATTATATAAATCAGACAGTTAAGCAATATATGAGATAAAGAAAAACAATTTTGAAATAATACATTTATTCAATAATTATTATTCAATCAGAGTCGTAATACGGTCCGGATTCTTATAAGTATCGTCAATGACACCTTGAGTCCCCTCGCGATTCAGCGAAACCTCTTTATTGTCCCTCATATCCTAAAACAACCCCATAAATGAGTTAAAACACAAAATTCCGCCAAGACGAAACCGAAGGCCGAAAATCGGCACCCGACCCTCCCCCAATAGAGTTTTGTAAGGAGCATCCGTGACCTCGATCCGTTTCAAGTTAAGTTCTCCTGCAAGAAGTTTTTCACCCTTAAAAATTCATAAAAATTAATTAAAATAATAGAAGAGAATGCTGGCAAGTCCAAATTGGTTCAAATCGATAATCGTTGGAGACACCAACGCTAACAGCCAGTAAGAATCTTAGAAAATAGTCTACAACGAATCAGCAGCTGCCGGCAGGACACACCTGACAAAATCAGTAATAATTCTATTATAAATGCAGCAGTCATTTTAGTCATTTGCAGAACAGACTAGTAGAATCAATTAATCGAATTTGAGAATTTAATTTTTGCGAGAACCATTTTAACGAGAAAGACTTTGACAAAGTGACAGTTATCGAAGGACAATCTGCGAACAAAATATTTAAAAACCAATTCCACAGACCACTTGAATCATCGACGTGTCGACCAGCGAATCCTTCCAACTTAAGATATAATCCTGACAACGAATATTCCTCCGGAATCCTTAAGTGTAACAAATGTAAATTTCATATGTGTTTTCGATTTCAAATAATGGTATTACTTAATAATCATTTTATTAATTTTTGTAAATAACTAAAATTGATTTAATTCCTGAAAAACATCTTGTCACTTCCTTTTAACGTTTAGACTCGTCGTTGTTGTCGTCATCCTCGATCCCAATGAAACAGATCCGATTAGAACCAGGAAGAGGGGTATTGAACATGTTGTCGCCGCAGGTTAAGCGAATAAACCCGTCCGTGAGGAGAGCTGAGGTACCCGTGTTTAAGAGAAAATTCCCGATAGTCGAGCGAGAGATAAAAATAAAATTCACAAGAACAAAAATCAATAATTAATAATTAAACAGAGATTAACCGTTAGTATGGCTAGGAAACCATAAAGACATAAATGACAGATTGTCGAGATGGGCAATGAAGTTGCAAAAATACTCACCTAATATCAGATTCCGATCTGAATCAGCAAACGCAAATGCCGATTTTGTCTAGAATAGCAGAAAATACTGAAGGAATCGTGAATTTATTACATGTATATCGAACAGACCCACTCGATCTATTAGAAGCTCAACTGACGGATCCAGAAATAAAATTGATAAAAAAGACTGGAAAAGCAGTAGCTCAATTAAACTGCGATAATGAAATGAAAAAACATTTACACAGACATTTGTTTCGACATAAACTCTACGGCGAATATCTAATGATTCATTTTAACGAAGGGTTATGAGTAGTAATACCTCAGAGTATACGCAATCATTTGCTAAAACAGTATCATTTAACTCCACTTGGAGGACATCTTTCAACGAGGAAAATATTAAATCGTTTGTTACAGAAATATTACTGGGCATTCATGAAAAAGGAGATAATCGAATACATCAATGATTGTAATATATGTAACAGCGGACGAGGGACTGGAACAAAGATAAAAGTGCCACTACAACCGATACCTGTACCCAGCTCCCCAATGGAGACTTTCGTGATGGACGTTATTGGTCCATTGACAGAAACGTCAAACGGAAACAAATACACCCTAATGATAACGGATTTCCTCTTGCATTTGTTCTTCATATGCCCCAACCGTATTTAAAACGTACCCTGGGTTTTGCTCGTCTGATAACTGCTGCAGCTGTCCATTCTGATGCATTCATAGTTGGATGCTTTAGTTGGTTCTATTTCATCTGCTTCACCATTTGCTCGGCGTGGGAATGGATCCGCATCACTGGAATCAAATCCTGTAAAGTGGCCTTTGATTTTTCTGCTTTTGATGCGATATACCGGGCCACGTCACTGGGAAATCCTGCTAATAAAGCATGTTTAATGAAAAATTCTAGCAGTACCTTTCATTGGCACGTAATTGTTGCGAGGTGTCTCAACGGGGTCGTGAATTTATCGACTAATTTCCCTTGGCGAAGGCTCCAACTCCTGAATTCTTCGAATGCAGATCTCGGATCTCGTCCTAGTGCGATTGACAGTGCCGCTTTCACTGTCTCATACTGCTCCTGCTTTTTGATTGTCAACCTCGCGAATAACTCAAAAGGGCGACCTTCCAGAAGTATCAGAATCGCTCCCAATTTGTCGACACTACAAATAACCTCGTATGCCTCGAACTTCCGGCACCACGCTTCAAAATCTCTGGATCCATCAAAGATCCGCACAACGTCTGTAAATCTAATATTGTTTATGGTTGTGATAGGTTGTTGCTTCTAAACAAAACCCCCATAAGACTCACACAATATTTATTTCAAATAAAATCTGCTTTCCATGGTTTAATTATTTAAACAAATGATTTTTTTATTTTAATTCATTTATTACACTAATATAAAGGAAATATAAATTTGAAATATTGTTTTCTATTTAATTTATAAATATAGATAAATAGAGGGAAATCGTAAATTTGTTTTCGTCATCTTTTTAATACTTTAAAACTATTCCTACCGGGACCGGTCAAATGACCGTTTTTAAATTTTCAATTGGAATTTACTACATTCAACGTAAGCGAATCACCTTTAAACTTTATGACTTTTCCCCATATATATGTATGATACATTTTTCAATATTCACTTATTTTTTATTGTTTATTTTCTGAAAAAAAAAATTTTAGTCTGTCTTACCAACCACGAACGGTGGTATGATTTATACATTTTTGTGATAATTTTTCTCTAAGACTCAATGCCAAAACTATAAATTCGTTACAAACGAAAAGTAATGTAGGTGTGGCATGATTTTATCATATAAGTGCCTTCCAGAAAATGGTTTACGGCACTTCCAAGTGTTTACAGTTCTCGCTCGACTATCGGGTTAGAAGTGTTTATTTGCTTGATTGATTTGATAAGGTCCACTTCCTCAAATTTTCTCACGCAATCTTATCTACTATGACGAAAAAGAAATGAACTCATAACTGAAGGAAATATATAGACGCCTTCTCCCAAATTTAAATCAGTAGAGTCTTGAAACACGAGCAGAGTGCATCGAAAAGCGAAAGTCACAAAGAGGATACTTGGTAGTCTTTTATTATTATTATTTTATAATATTTTATATCGTATTACGTGTTGTAAGTGTCATTTTCAAAATAGTGAACAAGACTAATAATATGTCGCAGTAAGTTTCACATTTGATTTTTTAGTTATTTTTTTGATATATTGATTTACATTTTCATATTTTAGTTTTTATTTTTTTCCGTTGAATATTTGTCCCCAAAATGTCAAGACGTTTGCGGAGTGCAAATGTATTATTAGAGAAAATAAATTATATCGATGCAGAATGTTCTGAAGATGATCAAAAAATTCTGGATATGAAAATCGACAATACGGAAAATTATGATCCACTTGAAACCGACTCGAACACCGACGAGAACGAAGAGAATATTTCGAACGTATGTAGACGTCGAAAGAGAAGGAGAGTTTTAGTTAGTTCCGATAGTGAGAATGACGAAGAGGTAAGAGAAATCGCGATTTATGGAACTGTTTGGCAGGAAGTAAAAACAGAGTCTAATCCTGGAAGAGCAGCTAGTCATAATATTTTTAGGGAAACATCAAGCCCGACTGGGTATAGTAAATGTAATATTATGAAAGGCGAAGTAAGGACGGCATTTTATGTGATAATTGATAAAAATATAATAGAACTTATAAAAAGTGCATAGAGACAGAGGCATTTAGAGTGTTGGGATATAAATGGGAATTGTCTACTGCAAAGTTATATGCATTTTTTGCAATTTCGTATGCACGCGGCGCATATGAGGCTAAGAATATAGATATAGCACTTCTATGGAATAAAAATTGGGACCCGCCTTTTTTCTTAAATACTATGAGTGGACATGACTTTACGGAGATTATGAGATTTATTCGATTTGATGACAGAAATCAACTGAAGCCATTGCTTACAAACCGATAAATTCGCTATGATTCCGGAAGTTTGGTACAAGTTTATTACAACAGTCAAAATTGTTATAAACCAGGGCCATATGTTACTATTGACGAACAATCGTTCCCAACGAAAGCAAGGTGTAGATTTACTCAATACATGCACAATAAACCGTACAAATTTGATATAAAATTCTGGTTAGCATCCGATGTACATAGTAAATATATAATAAATGGCTTTCCATATTTTGGAAAAGATCAAAGTAGATAACCCTAAGTTCATCTTGGAGAGTTTGTCACTATGAAATTAGCAAAACCGTATGTAGTATCTGGTAGAAATATAACCATGAGCAACTTTTTTACAAGCCTACCTTTAGCAAAACAAAACTTTTAGCAAAAAAAACTACGATTGTTTGGACAATTAGAGCAAATAGAAAAGAACTACCAAGACTGACAAAACTGAAAAACGACGACATGGCCCTTTTCTCAACCAAACTCTATCGATCAAATAATTGTATGTTGATAGTTTACAAAGCCAAACCAAGAAAGAAAGTTATAATTCTCAGTTCAATGCACAATTCCGTACAAGTTGAAGAAAATGACATCCGAACAATGGAGACAATTCAGTTGTATAATAGCACCAAATTTGGCATAGATGTGATTGACCATATGGCCAGAAATTATTTGGTAAAATCTAAATCATGGAGATGACCTTTGCAAGTATTTTTTTAATATCTTAGATTTAGCCTGGATAAATGTATGGGTGTTATATAAAGAAACTACGGGAGGAGAAATTACAAGACTGTAATTTCTATTCCAATTGGCAGAAGAACTTGCGATCGAGTACCAACAAGAGATAGGCAAAGAAAATCAAACAATGCCCATCACAAGTACAAGTACAGGTTCCCGTGAACGGAAAACATGTCAGATAAGCTATTGTAAAGATAGTAAGGTGAATAAAATCTGTATAAAATGTAAAAAGTACGTATGTGGAAAATGTACAGTTGAGAAGCCCATTTGTAAAAAGTGCGACGAAAAAGAATAAAATGTAGTTTATGTACTCTTGAATAAAAGAAAATATACTTTTATACTGGTAAGCTGGCTATTGTTCTGCATTCAATATTGAAAAATATGTTGGGGTTCCGAAAAAATATAAATTAAATTTTAAAATCTAATAAAAAATTAAAAATAATACTCTGGTTAAAATTAATAATTTTTTGATTATTATAATAGTTATTTTAATAAAATTTATAAAATATTTGTAAATATTTTGAGATTTGTTTCAGTTATTCAATTTTCAAGGTAAGGAAAAACTAGTATATAAGCAATAGTTATTTCAGTTACAGTTCATCATTTTTACCACTCAAAAAGAAGAATTAAACTAAATTAGAATTATATGTGCGGTAAACTTGATTTGTTAATTTTTGTAATATCATTTTTTACTAAAGAAATAGTAAGAGAAATTTAGTATCCTGTAAATGAGAAGTTAAGTTTTAACTAAAATATAATATTAAGAAAGTATTAGTATCCTGTATAGGAGAAGTTAAGTTTTTAATAAATTATTCTAGCACCGCTCGAACTAGGAAGTTGTTGTAACTGTTTGATCGAAGTGTGATCTTTGAATTGTCGCGTACTGATGGAGTTGAATTTATATTTGTACTTCAATTGTTGTTTGCAGAATAAATTATTATTAAAAGGATTTGTTCATTCTTTATATATTATTATTGGAGGAAACCTTTTGGTCGATTTGGAGTCAGATCAGTAGTTTAAATAAAGTAGTTAAATAAAGATAGAAACGAGATTTAATTGTAATACCCAACAAATATAAGTTGGGAAAGACCGGTCATTTGACCGGCCGCGGTAGGAAAATGTATATATGAAGTATCGGTAGGAATAGTGTTAATTCTTAATGTATTTTTGTAGTCATATAATTTCTAATTCAAAAGGCTTTAGAATCAAGTTTGTATATTGTTTTATTAGATAATTGAAAATAGAACATGATTCATACAAAAACGGATTCTAAATGTTCAAATAACACTTAAAATATACAAAAATAAACAAATTTTAACAGAAATTAAACATTAATAGATCGATACAATGTCGAACCGTCGTTAAATTTTACAATCAAAATAATACGAATAAGAAATATTTATTTATTTGAGAAGGTAACTCATCATGTGTTGAAAAGATTGTGTCTATTATATTAAAATAAAATGATTACATAAGGAAATCTCTCTTCTTTTGACTCTTTACTATTTTATAAATAATTCTTTTTTGTAAAATATTTTTTAAAAATATCGTTCAAAATGTTTCCATCAGCATATTTGAACAATCTTGAGCAATTTAATTTTATGATAAAAAAGAATGTATATGAAAACCAAGTTAATTAAATTTTTATTTTGGTTTAATTATATTGAATAGTAATAAGTATTTTATTTGCTTATTATTATTTATTTATTTTTATTTTTCATTTTATATAAATGCACATAGGGTGTTCCACAAGTAATGGGAGAATGTTTGTTTTAATCTATCTCCAGAAAGGCATTTTATTTCGCGGAAATGCATTTTTAAGTTTTAACACCAACTATTCTCACTTATTTAAAGATAAATGAAATATCGACACGACGCCTTCTTGAGGAGAGAATTAAAATGGTACTCCTCTATTCACCATTCCAGAATTATGAAGAGATATGAAGACAGTGGCATTTTCATTTTGCTACCTCACCTCCTAAGTTTAGGACGATCAAGGCGGTGTTTGAGCGATTTCAGTGGACTGGAAGCGTTGAAGATCTTCCGAGGTCAGTGCACTACAACGCCTGAATGGTTCGAAAAAGTTCAAAAGTTTGTTACCGCAGATGCTTCAACGTCTGTGTCTCGAGGGGCAACCGTTCTTGAACTACCACGAACGAGCTACCACCGCCTGCTTATAAAACTTGATCTCAATCCCTATCGTTCGCAACATGGACAAATATTCAGCGATTGCGACTTTGATTGACGAGAATAGTTTTCCAAAACAATTGTGGAGAGATTCGACGCCGACCCTTACTTAATTGACTACATAATGTGAACAGGCGAATCTTTGTTTCATCCAATCTGGAGCAGTGTCACGACACAACAATGTTTGGTAGGATCCAAAGAATCCACAGGCTCAAGAGCAGATTCTAAACTCTCACCATGGAATAATTGTGTAGTATGGAGTAACTTTGGCGGTGTCTTGGGACATTACTTCTTTGATGCTGATGCCTATCCACACCTGCGGCAAAGAACTGTGTGGCCTTATCTGCGATACTAGAGGCTTACCTTTCAGCATGATGGTTTCTTGCCCATTACGCAGCTTCAGTATGAAGCTGGCTCGATCAAAAGTTTCCTCATCGGTGGAATCGGCAGAGGTAGTCCAATGGAGTGCCCCCCTCGTTCGCCTGGCTTAACAGTGTCTGATTTCTTCCTCTGGGATTACCTGAAGGAACATGTGTACTGCACAAGGCCTGCTACTATTGCTGAGCTCTGAGGCAAGATCGAGTGCCGCATTAAAGAAATACCCTAGGAAATGGTCCAAAAACCATTCCATGTAGCTTATGAAAGATTTGAACAGTGCACTGTCTTGCAGAGAAAACACCTGCAAACATGATCCCATTTAGAACACTTTTTGTATGTTGGCAGATAGAGATGTACCCTTAACTTTGAATTTTCTTTTATTTTGTCAGATATGCATACAAAATAATTTCCTCCCATATATATATATATATATATATATATATATATATATAATCAGATATTTGATATTAAGTCTGCTATACTTTTCCCATTTGTGATATTAATCAATGGATTATAGTATCTGAATAGCAATGATTCACGATAGAGCCTCTCATAATGCTAATTAGAATTCTTCAGAAGAATAGAAAATTCATTGTTCAAAAATGGATGGCGTTCTACCTTTGCAACATTTGCAGGGATCAACAACCTTACTTGATGTACTCCACTGTAAGTGTTTAGTATTTTTTTGTTTCCATGTGACGATTTATCTGTTCGATGTATGAGTTTTGACAGCTGTGCCAATTAAATTTGTAAACAAGATTAGCTTTTGCTAAATTGTGGGGTTTTGATTATTCTGTAAGGAAGCCTATTACATTAGTTGTTACTGACACTATTATAACATTGTCAATATTTTTATAAATTATATTCTTAAATTTTTTTAAATTTTTCTTTAAGAATGTCGTTAATCCTTGATTGATTAACGATCTCTAAGCTTTCTTACAAGAGTAAGAACTATGAAACTAAAATACTACTTTTCAATACTTTAAAATCACTTAAGTTCTATTTTCATTTATTTACAAAAGATCCTTTATTAAAATAATTCAAATTTTGTAAACAATAATTTATCTGTGCAGCCTTTTTCCGAAGATTTTCAATTTGTTTTAACGATAATAAGATTAGGTTTAAAAAATATGTCGTTTACTTATAAACGTTGACTTGTTTTATAACGATGTTTCTATATAACATCTTTTATACAGCGACGATTAATTAAACTATTTGAGATAGAGAATTGTTAAAAAAAATCAACCCGGCTTATTAATAAGATTAAAGATAAATAATTCATGTATTTCAATTAAGAACAATCTTATTAAAGAATAATGATGGCCTTTGCTACCAGATTAATTCGACGAAAAACTTTTATTTTCTAAGTTGTACGATTTCTTTTATTATATTTCAATCCTTTTCGTATCAGGTTTTCTAGTAAGAGTTTCAAGATACATGTCAAAATATATTATGAAGTAATTCTCGACAGGTGGATGATTCAGAGTGTAATTGACTTCTTTAAGCTCCTGGTAGTAAGTCACCACTTTTTGAACTTAGTAGACTTTACACCAGCGGTCGGGGAACATTTTTATTCATTACCCCAAAATATTTTTGTGTAAGTTGAAATTACTCCATGGCAAAGAGTAAAAAAACGAAATCGCCTCTGTTTAGCATCTTTCGTATTATAGCCCCCATGATAATTTTGAAAAGAAAACAATAACTAAAAATTTAATTTAAACATCATTTATTCAATTTATCAATGTAAAACCTAGTAATATATAACGATAATAATAGTAATATAAGTAATATACAGTTGATAATTTCTAGTTATTTTGTGATTCATATGATATTTTTCTTGAAACACATGGGGGTACAATTAAGGTTTGACAATTTGGAGTACTGTAACAAATAATAATAATAATAATAATAATAATAATAATAATAATAATAATAATAATTGTAAAATTAATGATTCGACGAATCACGCAAATCACTAATTTTACTACAAAAAAAATAATAATTCAACGAAGGTTTAACTAGCTTAATCCACAATATATTCCGGTGTTGGATTAAGCT
>MQRK01246845.1:0-10246 GCA_001938485.1 Girardia tigrina
ATAAAATACT
This sequence comes from Girardia tigrina, assembly GCA_001938485.1. NCBI lineage: Eukaryota > Metazoa > Platyhelminthes > Tricladida > Dugesiidae > Girardia > Girardia tigrina. Next base: position 11 of record MQRK01246845.1, read on the forward strand.
ATTAAAAATAATCAAAATCACTTTGGACTCAAATAGCATCATTTATTAATAAATTTTGGTGTTTATTGACATCATTAAAATCATTTTGTTATTCATTAACCTAACCAAAAAAGTCATTTTTTACCAATAAAATCATTTCGGCAAACGTTAAAATCATGTTACTCCCAAATAAAGTCATTTATTAATCATTTTGTTATTCATTCAGGCCATTAAAATCCTTTTGTAAATTATTAAAGTCTCCGCAACAACTTCAGTAGGCCATATAATCTGTGAATATGAAAGGAAAGTTCTGCAATATGGTTATGATTAATTATGATTAATTAATCGGTGTTGGAATTTTAAGATAGATAGTCACTTGATTTGAGGCAAATATGATCTGCCAGACAATACTATCGAGATGTAATTCAATTTTTAATATTGATCCACCACAACCTATGCCTGTTTTTCATATCGCCCTCGTTTAACCAATCTAGACAATCTAACAACGCATTATGTGTCACGGTATCTGTAAAGTTCTTGCAGATAATCGTTTGCAAGCCATTTAAATCATTTTGTAAATCATCTAACTAACAAATAAAATCATTATGAAAATTACTGAAAATAATTAGAACACAAAAAAATCATTTTTAAATCATCAAAATCTTTTTTCTAGCCAACAAAATCAAATAAATCATTCAGAGTTTAAAGTTTTATGGGCCTAATTAGCGACAACTACTTGCTATAAATTGCCAACACAATCAAACCGGGGGTGCTGAAAATTCGTCCCCGGGAAAATTAAATAATTAAAATTAAAAATGACTAAATTAAAAATTGTGGTGGACGAATAATTATATTGAAGGTAGGCATCGCGGATTGTCACAGACGTGGTACAGTTTACCCAAATATATATAGATTCATTGACGTTCTCAAAAAAGTCTTCATCAATATGATCTCTCTCAGCTAACTTCCGGGACATCTATCACCACAAGAAATAAGAAATATCAAAAAAATTCAAAAAGAGTTCACTGTATTGTTTGTGAGTATGATAAAAGACGTAATAATATTGAGTATCTGAGAGATATTATATGTAACTTTAACTTCTAAGTTAAAAAATCAGAAAATGTTATTTGGATCAATAAAATTTTAAAATATATCCTTCTTAATAAGAAATTTAAAAAATAATGGCAAAATTTTATAATCCAGAACGGCATTAAACTCAAATTTTATTGTCGCAATATATTTCGGTGGATTTTCCACCATCTTCAGGTTGAATTAAGAACAATTTCGCTGTCTTATTTATAGCAAATTGATGATTATGCAAACATCTTGCGTAATAACTAATTAAATATTTTCAATAAATTCAAAGTATGTTCAGCAATAAATCTCGTACTCCTTTGAGTTTATGTTCCAATCTGGTTTATCAATTTTCGTGTAATGGGTGCAATGCTACATACTATGGAGAGACGTCTCGTCATCTCTGTAAACGGATTCAGGAGCATGGACGATTGGGTAGTGGGAGTAATATTGTTGGATATATGAAGGGTTGTTAGTCGATGGTGAAAACAACTAATTTTAAAATATTGTGCAGTAATTTTAAAAATTATTGGGCGAGTTACTTGTGAAGCATTATTGATTAAATCACTTAATCCGTCCATTAATGTTCAAACAAGTCTCTCTTCCAATTTGTTGAAAATATTTAATTAGCTATTACACAAGATGCTTGCGTAATCATCAATTTGCTATATATAAGACAGCGAAATTGTCGTTAATTCAGCCTGAAGATTGGGGAAAATCCACAGAGATATATTGCGACAATAAAATTTGAGTTTAATGGCGTTCTGGATTATATCCTTCTTAGTTTTGATTTTCTTTTAGCATAAGATGAAGAAAAGTGCCACATTTTTTTCATACGCAATTTAAAAACCGAAAAAACAGTTTTTAATCTATTTTTGTTCTTCTTCCAGGGAGTAATCTATCCACAGTTGATCCATCCAAATTGTTAAGACAATTTTCATTAGCATTTTTATTACAATCACATTTATAATTTGTGATATGTCATATAAATGCAAAAATTATTTTATTTGTAGTGTATATTTCATTCCCAGAATAATTTTTTTGTAAGTTTTTTTCTTAAAACTAACAGATCCTGCTAATCAGTACTCAAGAATTCGATGTGTATTTTAATCAATAAATTTATCACAATAGTATTTTTTTATTTGTTAATAAAACACCAATTATCTCAAGGACGAATTGTGGGGTAAGAATTTTCCGACACCCATCAAACCAAATGAATCGCTCAAGTGATCTAATTATAGTTTCTTGATACATTCATCACGGACTTACGACAAAACATTTTCTCCTGTTTATTTTCTCGTGTTAAACTCATTATTTCATATTTGTTTACCAATTATTTATTACTCTAAATCAGTCCGGCATTACGATAAAATTTAGATTAAGCGACACAAGTGAGAAATTAAAGCAGAAATCGTTGGTTTTAAAGCAAGATCGACTGAGTCGCGATCAAATGCGATGGCAACTCGAATCGATTAATGATAAAACGGAAAATATTTTATTTGAATCGAATGTCAGTGGAAATAGTGACGGAGTGAGGAAATGTGATTCGATTGAGGAAACCAGAGCGAAGTTGGACAAAGCGAAACGAATGTATCCCGATTTGAGTGAATCATTCTTTCTCGACAATCTTTTGGCGATAAACAATCGCGATTTCCGATGGATCGAGTGCGATGTTCAGATGAAATATCCGGCGGTGTTTTTGAGTGAGGAGACTCAGGACTCCGATCTAGGGATCAGTAGCACCGGGGGCAACACCAGTCAGCAGCAGAAGAAAGCGATGCTGATGAAGAACTTTCGATTTAGACAGAGATTGAGTGAGATCAGTTTGAATTGCGCCGTGATGTTATCGTCGATGGGATTCAAGTGAGATTCGCTCTCGTAACATTTGTTATTTTTTAAATATTATTTTCTAATTTCAAATAGAAATTGTATTAATTTTTTAATGACAATTTAGTTTTTATATTTTGTAGTTTTTGTTTATTCGATCGAAAATGAACTTATAATAAACTTCTTTATAAACCTTGTAAGGGGAACAGAAGTGCCAATAGTTTTTCATGCTCAATTTAAAAAATAAAAAAGTAGTTAATCTAATTTTCTTCCTTTTCCAGAGAGTAATCTATCCGCGATTGATCATCCAAATTATTTTCCAAACAGTTTTTTAACGTTTAGTTTTGACACAGGTACTTATAGCATGACTTTGTTGGATCGCTGGATCATCGTTCTTCTTAGGCAATTATTTGTCAAACATTACCTGTACCATTCAAGTTAGGACTTCGAACAGGTCGCTTTAATACTCTTTAACAATATTTTTCTCGAAGAGAATTCATCATGAATTGGGCAATTTTCCTGATGGAATATCGAGTCGTTACCAAGCTTTGATATTATTAGAACAAGCGAGCAAAGTTATATCATAAGTCATAAAGTGTTTAAACCTAAATTCGATCCATTTAAATTACAATTTCATGCGCCTTAAATCCAGCAAAAATATGGCCGGAGTATACGCGGATCTGTTCCAAGGAAGAATATGAGAATCATAATAATCCAAAAATGTTTCCAAAACAAAAACTTGGCATTTGGAAATCAAGAGAAAATGTTGTCAGTTATTTGAATCGATTATGCTTGATGTTGCATGATAGCGGTATGTCTAATTATAAAATTATATGGGATAATTGTGCCATAAACAAGAAGGATGTTGTAAAGGATTTGGTTTTTATGGTATGGGCATGAACTTTTATTTTCACCCAACTAAGTCCGCAATTAAATCCCATTGAAGAAGTTTATTCCAAATGGAAAAATCATATTAAAAACCATAATTTAGCAACAGAGAAGAATTGATGCTTGCCATCAATCGCACTGCTCTTACGATAACAGAAGAAGATAGTAAAAATTATTTCTGGCATATGAAACAATTTACTGTTAAAGGTATTCAAAGAAAATTTGATTTTGATGCGATTGATCTGCAATGTTAGCAAGTTCTTCTAAAGTTACGGACTGAAATGTGATTGAGCGTGAGACCTGAAATTGTGGGGGCAGGCTGCGTATAAATATTTGTCTGAAGCGATTGTAGGGCTAATTGTGGAATTAGGGAATCCAAATACTCGAGTTTTCAGCTACCCGGGAAATCGGGTATTTATTTTTTGAACTACTCGGGTTCCCGGGTATTTCGGGATGAAAAAAATTCAAGTTCAAGTACACTATGTTTTGTTACTTTATTTTTTAATATAAGAATAATTAGAACGTATAAGTATAACATATATTTTTAATATAAGAACATGTAAGTTTTCATTTATAATTTAATTTTTATTCCAAAAATAATATTTGAGGAATACAAGCCCGTCTAAAGTATCCATCTTCAACTGGTTTCGAATTTTTGTAACAAATGTTGAAGCTATCGAAAATACTCTTTCGCTTACTGACGAATTTGGTTGAATAGTCATCAATGCGTTGTACAGTTTTTCAACTGAGTCACCTCTTTTGGCATTATTTTCCTCCCAAAATTTTAGTTCGTTCTCTATTATGGATTTTCCTCCACTATCTTTCGGAATAGCCATAATATCTTCAATTGTTTCGTGGAGTTCATCATAATTTGAATTCAAAATAACTATCTATAAATTCTAATTTAAACAGCCTTTAGAATGTTTCTTTTTGCCAGAAAATTAATAGAATTTTTTTTGTGTATGTAAAATGAGACTTAGGGTACTTTCCACTTTCAAGAAAAAGCAACACTTATTTCCGCATTTCGTCTTTCACCAATTCGTTTCTTTAATGTATTCACCATTTAATTAGGTAGTTCAGTATCTGTTTGTTGTAATTTATGCAACAAAAAAATACAAACTCTTTCAGCTTTCAGTAAATTTGTACTCTCCTTAGATCTTTGACAGCAAGTTCAATATGTTCTAGAATCTGTGATACTTACCTAAATTTCTTACTTACTTAAATTTCCATCTAAAAATTGTTGCTGACCCAGTTCATCTAAAGCCTTGTTTATGTAATCATAAAGTTTTATAAAACGATTAACCATAGGAATTATTGAGTTCCATCTTGTTTTACCATCAAGTAACAATCGTAGTTTCTTACCTTCTTTTTCCACTACGTGCTTTTGAAGGGCACTGCTTCGAATCGCAGAATTTTTTAAAAATTTTATGATTTTTCATGTTTTCGCAAGAATTTTTCCAATATCTTCCCGAAAATGTGGTAATTCACTGGGTGTATCATCTTCATAATTTAAATTACCATCAAAAGCAAATGCAGTAGCTATTTCATCATTTCGATCGACATCATAATCATCACAATCTTCTGAATAGTCATTATCTTGGAAATTTTCATCATCATTAAGAGTTTGATATCCAACTTTCTTATAAAATACATTTCTATAAAATAACTCGATACTCGACCTAAATTACCCGAGTAGTGAATTACTCGATATAAAAATCATGTTGGTTTCTTATCAAAATTTGATATTTAAAGAAATCAAGAAATTTTGTAACAAAAAATACATTTTTCCTATTTTATTTTTTCATCTTTTCAAAATACGAAATATATGTATCACACGTCTCTACACTATGTACCACCTGTATAATTTTAATTTATATGTAAAATATATGCTATATTTTAAGGTGGATTAAATTAAAGTTTAACGGTATTAAATTAAGGTGTAAACTCTGTAATGGATTATACCTGCAGCAGACCACCAAAGAAAAGCTTGTGGAACGTTTGCGATTATTATATTTTATCCACTTTTCATCACAAGTGAATATTCGATGCAAAAAGTGGTCACATTTATAACGAGGAAGCATCATCAAGCAAACATCCAAACGTTTTTGTTTCTGCTTTTTTTCATGTGCACTTATCCAACTTTTTAACTTTACCAATTTCAGCCCAGTCATTCAATATTGTTTGGTTTGTAACAGTAAACTTTAGCGATAAACCAGTAGCCTTCTGTGAATGATTCGACTATACGGTTACCTTCAGTTCGTCATTGTCTACTTGAATTCCTGGGCGACTCTGAGATTCATTATTGAGGTGAAAATTACCTTTCACGAATTTCTTGAATCAATTTTAGACTACCTGCTGCGTAGTAGCATTGTATTCGAATACACTATTGATGTTTCCCATTAATGCTGAGGTTCCACATATGAACTAGTACTTTATCATAGTTCGAATTTCTACCTTTTCCATTTTTCAAAATACTGATTATTGATGTATTCAATAGCCAAGATATGTAGCAATCAAATAAAATTCTGAGCAACAAAATGTTAAGTCATGGTATAACTATTTATAACTATTTAAATTTATTGTACCCATGCCTATAAATGTCATACTTGAGATCCTAATATTTCTATAAAATTTTAAAATGAAAGTGGGCTGTATGTGAAAACTTGATACTGGCTCATTTGACGTCTGTAAACTTTATCTTCACTGTAATCTTTATCATCAGTAAATATGCTATGCGTCAACCATTACACGTTAAGAAGTTCATTGATCAAATAAATCGTTTTTTGATGTGCATTTTACTAATAAATACTTCTTAGCAGATCATTTGGCTTGGCGGTTATACCAATACGATATTTCACACTGTTCACCCAGTAACTGTAGGTGGGGCAGGAAGTTTAACCTGTATCTGAGAAGCAGTGTTCGTTGAATTTTTAACCATATTCTTTCTTATCATCCGGTCACACATTTTCAACTTCCCTTTGGTTCTCATTTCCATTCAACCACTCTTTGATGTATATGCTGAGAATTTCAAATAATTTCCGTTCTTTGTCATAATTGAATCACAAATATTTTCAAGAACTTGTAATACATATTTATTCTTTATTTTTATTCTGCTGATTCAACCATTACAACCAGAGTGATTCATTTACAATTCTTGATCTTTCGACCATATTAAAGAAGCTTCTTCCTGTTCTTTCTTTGCGCTCTATTTTATTCTTCTAATTATAGTCATTTTAACAACAGGTTAGTCTTTGGCACTTGCAGTTTCTGACAGTTAGACCCAAGACTCCATCGAATCTTTTCTCCTTTTCAACTCCATGATGCACTTTGGAAACATGTTTGTTAATAATATTTGATACCAAACAATTTTAAAACTGTACAAGCAAGAATTGAAAAAAGAACTTCAAATTTACTTAAAGAAAACTTATAAAAACTCGTATGAAAAGATTATGATTACACAGACTTAAAGGAATTCAAAATGGGCTTTAGATTAATTGATCTAAAACCAATTGATTAAAAAAATTGGTCTAAACAAAAAAATTAGCCTAACAAGAAATTTGTCTAAAATTAAAGTCGATTAAAATAAATCTGTTTAAAATCAATTTTTCTAAAATTTCGATAAGTATAACGGTCTCCCACTTTCGAGATCAAGATGTGGAACTGCCATGGAAGTGTTTCGAAAGGATTGCCTAAGACAAAAAATTATATTGAGGGATGACATCGAGGATTTCTTTACGAAGTATCCGGTAATCATCCCAATATATAGGAAAAATGAACAGTCACTAAACGAATTAAACAGTGAACAGTTTGTTAGTGGACAAAAGGAAAAAATATGTTGATTGCACAGAGAGACTAAAAACAGTTATACAGACTTGGGATGATGAAATGACTGACATACAAATTTTACATTTTCTCCGTGCTGTAACTCGTAATGTGAAATATTAATACAGTCCATTATTTGTCGGATCTTACAATTTTAATTTCACTTATTGGACCAATTTTTTGGACTAATTAGTCTCTATACAAATCTGTTTTTAGACCAATTGGTCGGCTCCCTCAAAATGTCCTCAAAACTTGAAAGTAAATATTTAAACAGTGTCAAAAGATGATAATAATGTTATTTACCGAAATCAACATCCTATTTGAAACTATCTAAAAAGTTTTCTAAAGTTTTCTTTCTATCAAAGAATGTTCGCCCGTATGAAAAAACTTGTCGCTGGGTGTATTAATGATAAGCGTTATCATAATCATAATTATAACCGTCAGGAATGAGGCCCTAATGCATTACAAAGATGCCATTTTCAATGCCAAGCTCTCCAACAAGCGAGATTTAATTGCCGAAGTCGGAGTAAGTTTTATCGTTTATTTAAAATTTCGGTTTTCTTTTATAAATATAAATAAAAGTTCTTTTTTCATAAATTTTGTGAATAAATTTAAATCAAAATGGTAATTTTTAATGTAAGAACATTTTCAAATATAATTTGTGATAATATTTGCGGCTGGTCTCAAATGATTTTCATGAAATATATTTTGAAATCTCTTTCCAATTTGATTTTTTTTAAACTGAAATAATGTAATCTCAAAATAAGTAAATGTTTTATTGATTATTTTGTGTTCTCCCATACATGGATTTGATCGGTTGTGTTTGCAGAGTGTCGGCAATTCGCTCATGCCCATCAATGACAACCCCAATGGGACATTCTATTCCATGATTGACAACACTGTCAATGACGTGAGTTCTGTCTTCCTGCTGCTGTCTCTCCTCTCTCGTTCCAATCTCCACGCGCCATTTGTCCCCATATCCTTTCTTTGTCTTTAAACCGACTAGCTTTCTATCTCTGGACTTTTATTTTTAATTTATTTGACATTCTTTTACTATTCTATCTTCCAATCATTACTTTTCCTCACTTTCGATCGCACTGTTTGTTTCCATTCGTCCATAAAAATCAAGTTATGGTACTTTAAGTCTGCAGAGAAGCACTGAAATAGTGTCAAAATAGACTCATTCGGCACGCAAACAATCAAGAAAATAAGGGAATCTTAGAGGGAATTTTAGGTCTTGATTCTAAGAACCATAAAGATATTTTCTAATCACTCTATAAACCCTCTTGCATCAATCTCTATTCTGTCTCTTTGTTCATTATCCCTGTTTAAATCGACTGCTTCTTCAAATATTTGTGAAACAGAGAGAGAGAGAGAAGAAATAATAGAAAATCATTCATTAATTGTCACCAATTTCTCCCGAATAGAAAGCGGCACTCGGCAGCATTAGAGATTTCTTCTTGCAGGGTCTTCATAACAACCGCGCAAGTCTCGCTGAGTGAGTTGCCTGGTTGACTGGCTCTGATTGAATGTTGTGATTGTGTTTCTTTTCAGACTGCTCCATCAATATTTCTGCAGCCCAGCTCCCCAACGCAGAGAAATCACATCTATCTGCTTGGTTTATCTCTCAATTGTGTTTCGATCTTTCGGATTTGAGTTTGTTTTTATCATTTTTATTGTTTATCGATTGAGTTCTGTCTCCTGTTCACTCTGGTAGAAGCATGGCGAACACATATCTCGTAATCGCCGGTAGTCTGGAGTCGATCAAGAGAACCAAGAATCACAGAGAGGTTCTCGTTGAGGTCTTTTCTCAAATGATCGCGGCATACTCTGTTTCGGTACTGCCTTTACTTTATTACTATTATTATTATTCATTTATTCGTTGTGATCAATAATTATTCGATTTCTTGATCTAAAATGCCTCTTGACATCGATACTCTCACAGTACATTTGAAACAGCTGTAATTCGATTAGTAAAAAGTGTTTTCTGACTATTAAGAACATTTAAACAAGTCTCGTTTAAATCTTTATTGCAATTACATTCAGAGTCATTATACAACTCTCAGAAGGTTTTTCATCGTTTGATATCGTTATAATTGGTTTTCTTATTTCTGTTTTAATCATGATTATTCGAACAATTTTTCTAAATTATTTTTTAAAATATTTAATCTGTAAAAATATTAATTAAAAAATAATAATTTTTACCATTTCTCAATAAATCCCAAAATAATAAAAACAAATAAACGCCATTTAAAAATATATTTTAGGATAATATATTTCGACGGTTTAACCGTCATCATCAGATCACTGATTATGTTCTTTTTTATTGCTTTTGTATAAGAAATGAATGATTATGCAATCACTTACGTAAGTCTAATCGAAAACTCTTAACAAATTAGTTGAGAGTGCTGTTTGAACATTGATTTTAGGATCGCATGATCTCATCAACAATGCTTCACATGACACTCTCCAAATAATTTTTAAAATGCTTGCACAAAATCTTAAAATCATTTATGCTCATATTACCTTTACACGTTTTTTTATGCTCAGCAATATTACTCTTTCCCCCTTTTTGACTGTGTTCTTGGACTCGTTTGTAGAGATGACGGGCAGTCTCTCCGATGTATGTGGCATTGCACCCATTAC
>MQRK01246847.1:0-11685 GCA_001938485.1 Girardia tigrina
ATATATATATATATATATAGAGAGAGAGAGAGAGAGAGAGAATCTTCAGAATGGCGCCTTTCAAATGAAAAACAAGCACTGAAAATGAGGTCCAGGACAAGCCAACGGCGATGTCTTATGCTGACTGTATTCTGGGACGGTGATAATGTCATAAAACTGGATTTCGCAGACAAAACAGTGAAACTGAATAGCGCCTGCCATGTCTCACTCATTACTGAGACCAGATCACTGCGTAGGAAGCCTAGAGGCTCACCACTGACTGTTGTAAGACAACGTACTAATTCTTAAAAGTGCCCTTTCCACAGCGGCCATTGATGATGCAGGTTTCAACCTTGTCCCTCATCCTCCATACAATCCTGACCTGGCGCCAAGTGATTTTTGGTTATTACGGCACCTGAAGAAGGCGATTCGTGGCAAAAACTTTAAATACCATGAAGAAGTGAGAGGTGCAGTTATGAATTTCTTTGCTCAAAACTTCTTTTGCTCAAACTTCATCAAAGATGCCTTTTCAGAATTAGTGGTACGCTGGGAGAAGTGCGTGGCCAATAATGGTTCTTACATTGAGAAGTAAACCTTTACATAGTTGTTATCACTTGTAAAATATATGAAATGCCTGCGATTTTCCTTGTACACTTCGTCCGGGGACTTAATGATTTAACCACGTAGTAACTTCTAGTAAAAAAAAACGTAGTAAAAGATTGTTAACTGATGAGTTTCTGTACGAATTTCTAAAAAGGAAAAACAATGCGGGGGTTATAAATAGTATAAGTTTGCATTAAAATCATGAAAGTCTTTACCTTTTCCATTTAGTTAAGAAAAAACCATGACCAATCATTAATTATTTACACGATGGAAAAAAATCCCGCTATAATTCAGTTTTTCCTGCATTTCCTGATGTTTTACAAACATTCCCGCACGGTCTGGCATCACTGCACCAAGCTCGGATATGCGCAAGACAAAGATTTATGTCGAGGCGAGAAAGAATCGATGGAAAATTCCGATTAGCTATTCAAATGGGATTGGTATTGGTTAAAGAAATGTTTCACTTAATGTTTCAACCACGTATAAATATTTAAATATTAAATTGGAAAATTTTATCGTTCTCCAAGATTCTAACAATTATCTCGTAAAGACGCCAAGTTTAAATCTATATTATATTATTTTTATATATATATTTATTTTTTAAGAAAAAATTATCTTAATAAAATAAATATTATTTTTATCATATAATTCCATTTAGGTCTTAAAATTGTTTTATGAACATCAGAAAATGAATACTAATTCGTATGAATATTTATTACATTTCCTGGTCTCATACAAAGATGAGTTCTCGGACATAACCGAGGAAAGAATCTGTCAAATAAGATCGGAATATTTAGGACGATTTATTACTATTTACCCAAACGCTGAGAATCGATTTCTTTTACGGACTTTCAGAGATCACATTGAGTACCTCTACGACAACGGTTCATTTTTCCCATCGAATTCTTTATTTATTCTTCTTCCTCAGATTGTCATGAAGAATTAATTGTGTTTCTGTTAAAATATCTGGACGACGTCAGCTGGGACTCGGTTAAGTGGGTCTGGGACTATTTACTAAATTCCGTTGACAAGATCGACATGACAAGGTTTTTTCCCATCATTCATTACAATAATTTCAATTTGTTTCAGTGATTTTGCCAAGAATTTGAAAAAGAAAGTGGAAAGTTGTTTTAACCTTTCAGAAAATGAATATGCGCGTCAATTATTTATCAAATGGAAATAAATCGCTATTTTTGCAGCATTCTTTCGGTTTTTGGGAACATTTTTATAATTTTTATGGAGATAAATAAATATCTTTCGTGACTTTATTTGATGATTTAATGACAAGTTTCTTTGTGTATTATCTATAAAGTATAAGAGAACATCAGCATTAACTAATTTAATATTAATTGAAACACTGATAAAACCACAGAGACCCTCATGTTGACCAATCTTAACAGAACTCCTAGGATGATCCCCACAGCGCCTACTTGTTACAATCTTCTGGAATTCGCAGTATAACTGAATAGAATAAAAGTAGCTACCCATTCAAACTGAAGTTGAAAAACCTAAAGGGAGAAGAGGAAGCGATCTATTAGTACTTGGCAGATAACAAAAGAAGAAAGACACCTGAATAAGAAAACAGCAATTTCGTCCTTTTCGCGGAAGAAGATAGTATAAGAATACTGAAGAAGAATACTTAGAATAAGAATATTTAGAAGAACATGAACATGACTGACTATAGTTGACAATTCAAAGATACTCATAGCGTAAGATGCTAATCAGGACAGCCTTTAAGAAGCAATTTATCGAATTGTAGCACTTATTATTTTTGTATACTGAGGGCTGGTTAAGCTTATTACATCAGAATTAAATATTTACTTTAAATTCTAATTCATAACACACTTATGACTTTTGACACTTTAAGAGATAAGTAACACACCCTGACAGGAGAGAGAGTGTCAGAATCCTTTCTTCTTTTTGCAATTTTGTGTTAAACTGTTTTGCTAGGGTTAAGTGTTTTAATTCTCGATTGCGTCCGCATAATAATTGGATCTTTTGAGATATGTTGGGGTCGGTCTTGTTCTAACATTTTTGGGATCTAAACTATTTGGCTTTGAGTCCCCAGGTTATCAGTAACCACTCATGAGAGAAAATTATATTCGAAATATCATTTCTATCAACCCTTTTATTTGTTAATTCCTTAACTTGCCTCTCAATACTCTGTCATCTACTGTCAGTGGCAGGTGATGAGGATCTTCCGGATTTCAGACCTGCACAACTTTAATAACAGCAGGCCAACTCAGCTCTTGTGGGTATGATGTATTAATCAAAGCTTGTAATTCATTTTTTATTAATTCAATTTACTTTACCATATTACAGTGTTTCCAAAACTGTGGTCCGTGCAAATAGATTAATGAACTACCGTGTTTTTCCAAATATAATATATATGTTTTTCCCATGTAAGACTGAGTCCAAAATTTAAAGACTTCTTTAGGAATATTAATATAAGACAGAAAAAATATGCTAGTATTAGACTACTGAAGTAATTCATCCGCGTTTGGGATTGAGTTGTTTACAGTTTCTTTGTATGAAACATGAACGTTATAGCTTTATGGTCTGTTCTCAGTTTAATTTTTTTCCCGTACAAGTGGGGAATTAATATAAAAATTAATATAAGACAGTGTCTAATATTTCGAGAAACATATTATATTATATTATATTAATGCAAAAGAGGAGGATTTTCAAGTTTAATTGGTTATTTTATGAAATAAATTTTGTTCTGTAGTTTGCATCCTTTGCAACCTTAAATTTGATTTTATTAATTATAAAATTTGATTATTATAAGTAGTCTAAATAATTTTACATCTTGATCGAACTTAAGCAGACTTATATTTTTTTAAAAGAAAAAAGTAAATTAAATAAAATAACTCTTAAAAAACTTAGTAAAGTTTAAATTTCAAGTAAAATCGAATTTAGTTTGCTGAAATAGTAATTCCGAGGAAATACAATTTTTTGGTATGATGAATAAAAAGCAAAAAAAGTAAATATATTATATCAATATATATATATATCAAAATGCGTGTGGATGTATATATATATATGAATTAGTTAATGTTTTTTGTTTAAAAATATAGCGGAATCACCGCACAGAATTTTGAAAAATTATTGATAGAAAAGAGTGTTAGAAATAATTGAAAAATAAAGTTTTTTTACGATTTCAAGGATATTTAATTGAAAAGATTTATGGGAAGAGAAAGAGAAACAGTCCTCATAAGGACTCAAAATCTTGATTGGAATCGCAACGCGGAAATAATAATAATATTAATCATGTAAAAATTTTAAGACTTGAAAATTGTATATATGCGCTGATCCGGATTTTCCGGACAATAGTTTTTATCTTCCAATCATGATGACGGCCATTTTACATTTTCAATTTCCGTTTTCATTTTTCGATAGAATCGATTTATTGCTTGAATATCACGTTTTCGTTCCGATGGGTCGTTTTTTATCTTCGTTGGTTTTTTTTACTAATTCTTCGGGTTCGGTTCCATATAATTCATCATTGAGAAACAATTTGAATTCGAATATCACGTTAACTTTCGGTAGTGACCTGCCGATGAAATTGGAAAAATAAAAATATAAGAATTTGAAATGATTTTTATTGATTAAAAATTTGTGCGGGGATCCCGCTTTTACAGCTTATTTCATTTAAACAAAACTTAAACAATAAATTAACAATATATACATCTCACAGAGGAGATTCTTTTCAAGATTATTCAAATTAAGAAATAAAATTTTATTTTATTTCAAATTTTAACTTTATTTAATTTTTTAATTGTTACTTTATTAAATTCATTTTTAAAGGCATATTTCTTCTCTTAATTCTGCTTAAGTTCGATCTATTTTCTCGACCAAGCGCTATTATATTATTTATTATAAACGTTGAGGATTGAATTAGGAATGTGCTTTAATAAAAGTTTTATATCAATTTGAAAGTTTTTTTACATTCTTGTCGAGAATTGTAAATTAAAATTATAAATCTGTCGACCGCAAAGAAACTTGACTCCAAAAACATTTTTTGAAATATTTCAAGTTTTTGTCACCGAAAGTTCATTATAAAAATAGTAGTGTGTTTTTCATACGATTCCTTGAATTTGAAAATGCTCAATTTGAAACTCAACAAAAATCATTTTTAAAGTGACTGCGATCGTATTGTATTTATCGACGATTTGGATAATTTTCCAGCGGATCTCATATAAGTTCAGTTGACCATCCTTTCTATTAACAACATTTAAACAAGTCTAGTTTAAATCTTTATTGCAATTACATTTAGAGTCATTAAGACTCTCAGAAGGTCTTTCATCGTTTGCCATCGTTCTAATTGGTTTTCATATTTCTGTTTTTAATCATGATTATTCGAACAATTTTTCTAAATTATTTTTTAAAATATTTAACCTCTAAAAAATATTAATTAAAAATATTAATTTTTACCATTTTTTCAATAAATCACAAAATAATAAAAATGTCATCAAATTATTAAAAATGCATTTAATTTACATTTTACTAAAAATTATTAAACTTAATTTTAATTCTGAAATTAAAGATATGAACTTATAAAATGATTATTTTAATTATGTTCGAATAGTCAATCACTTTAAACTTAATAAAAAAATACCAATTTCCATCTGAGTGGGAGAATCACCACTCTAAATTCAACATACTTAAATCAGCATACAGCATCCATACATTTACACATTCAAACAATTTAAAATATTCCTCACACTTTCTTTTTTTGAATTCAAGTTTTTCGAAATACCTTAGAAATATTTTTATTTGTTCGTAATCTATTTCATATTCTTTAGAAAATAATCTAATGCAAATATCAAACAAACGCGCAGATGAAATTGTTTGCATAAACTTTATACTTGAGCGAATATTTGAACGAGGGATATTATTTCTAATCGATTTTAGTTTTGTATCTAAATTGCGAATAACATGAGCCCAGCACACTATTCTTGTCTCATATTGATCAAACGCCTTAACAAATCCATTTTTAAAAGATTCGGTTGCATCAGCAAGTAAAAATAATAGTTTACCTATAATTCCACATACTTTAAATACATCACTTTTTTATATATTAAAAATGAACTTTAAATCATCGGATTGTTCATTAAGGCCGACCGCCAAGCCAAATGGATGATAAGAACAATCGTTATCGATAGTTTCCACCATAAAAACTGCATAACTTTGATAGATAAGTTTATAAATTACTTCTTTTGCAAGCAATTTATCATTTTTTTTCAGTTATTTTGAGTAATCCGATCGGTGTTACAATAAACTTCATATATACCTTGTTTTCATTATCAAACCTGTATCAGAAACAAATGGCTGATTATCATCATTAGTTAATCAGTTAAAATCGTTTACTAAAAATATTATTAAAATTTATAATTATTAAACTTTTAATTAATTAGTATTCAGACATTAATCACATTAGGTTTAAATATTTAATCAAAAACATATCAATCCAATCTGAGTAGGAGAGTCACCAATCCAAACAGCTTACAAACAACAAACTCACAACATTCATCATATCCTGGAATCGCTGAGAACATTTTAAACATTTTTAATGATGTCTAGTTTGCTTCTAGGGGGTTCAAAGATTCTCCAAAATCAATTTTTACCATGATCAAACATAAAATTTAACAATATAATATTGAACAATATAATATAATAACTGTAAGTAGCGTTTATGCCACTTTCAGTATTATCACATTCTAAAGCCATAATTTAACACCACCAAAAATTTATTAATATTTACAATTCATATACTTAAACAAATTTCTTGTTAATTCAATAATTTCGCCCAAAATTAGTTCATTAATTTTTTTCGATTAAATTCTGAAAACATACAAAAATTTAAATCTAAAATAATCTTACAATTTTTTTACAAAAATTTTACAATATTAAATCTTAATTAATCTTATATTTTTTTACAAAGAATTTTATAATATATAATCTTATATTTTTACAAAAATTTTACCTTTAAATAATTTACATTTTCTTACAAAAAATTTATAAATTTTTAATGTAACCAAATTTTTTACATTCTTACGAAACTTAATCATAAAACTAATTAATTTAAATTTACAATAACCATTTTATTAAAAAAATTATTTTTGAAAATATTAATCCGTTAATTAAAATTTATTTAGCTTATTCTATAACTTTTATTAAAATATGTTAATTGTTATTCCTGTAAAAATATTTTAAATAAGTATTTATTAATTTTCAAATTAATTTATAATTATTTATAAATTTTCAAATTAAAAAAAACAATAAACTATTTTGGCGAAACTTAAAACTAACCCCTCATAATAACAATGATTTTTCTGTTATTCAAGAAGATAACAGAAACAGAAGTTCTATCCGTGTTATCAAAAATGAAAAAATCTAGCCCTGGAAAATCAAACATAACATACAAAGACATTGAATATTGTGATCCCAGAGGCAAAATTCTAACCAAGCTATTTGAAAAAATCATGGACAAAAACGAAACTCCAAAAAACTAGGGCGAATTTATCACCATACTGATTCCCAAACCAGGAAAAGAAGGCAAATATGATGAAGTGTCCTCCTGGAGGCCAATAGCTCTACTAGAGTGCATATACAAAGTTTTTGCGTCCTGCTTGACATCCCATCTTGAAAAATGGTTATCAGACAATGACCTAATTTTTCCACTCCAAAAAGGAACTGGAACATCAGATGGGTGTGCGGAACACAACAATGTGCTCAGGATCGTTTTGGAAGAACTGGAAGAAGTACACGTAGCATTCCTTGATCTCACAGATGCATTTAGCAGAATGCCCATTGCTCATGTGATAGAGATACTACGTAGAAAAGGAATGAACTCCAAATCCTGTAACCTAATACGTCAGATCTACACAGACAACACATCCGAATATTCCTGTAATGGCCGCTCGATCCAAGCAATACCAATTAACAGAGAGGTTCGACAGGGATGCCCACTATCAATGTTACTCTTCAACATCGGTATTGATCCAATCTTGACAGAGATTCACAACTCTCCAGACTCTGGGATCACGATCAAAGACATCAAAATTTCCTGTCTAGCCTATGCCGACGATATTGCCTGGATTTCCAACACCAATGAAGGTCTCCAAGAAATGGTCAATAATGCCTTCAAATGGGCCTCTTGGACATCAATGACTTTTAATCCGAGCAAATCCGGCTATCTATCAACAACAAAGGCGAATGAAAAAATCTTCATCAATGAAGAAGAAATTCCAATAGTGGACGACGAAAAGGGATATAGATACCTGGGAGTAGATTTTACAAGAAAAACAAAAAGTTCCCCCAACGAACTATTCAAAGGTATCATCAACGATATGAAAAAGATTGCCGACTCATCTCTTGACCCGTGGCAAAAATTAGACGCATACAAGGTCTTCATTCATTCGCGCCTGATATTTCCATTCCGAAATTACAATATTCCGAATAGAGAACTATCCAAATATGGTCATGCAGACATCAAAAACAATGTAATTTGATGTAATGTTATGTTATCTGAAAGCTATTGTTTTGCTCTAAAAAATGTTGTATTTTTTTTTTATTCAGATTAATTTGTCGATTTTTAGACCATTGAAATGGAGTGTCAAGGCGACAAAAATGAGCATTTCCGCACCATCTATTGTTTGCGTATAATCGAGGAGCCAAAGTCGCAGACTCTATCCGAGAGCTTTGTGTTGTATACGGAGAAGGTGCTGATAAAACCGCTCGTGATTGGTTCGCAAAATTTAAAATTGGCAATTTTATATAATTGGCAATATAATATAATAACAATATAATATTTCTAATACTAATAAAGCCCATATATTGAACTTTGCTGCCCTGAGGCCAGATTCCAGCGGGATATTAGCAAAAAGTTCATACCGATTATTTCTATTCGGCCAATAAGCAACTTAAAAAATAGGGGGGGGGTCTTATTCGCGTGCGCCACTGGGTAACCTTTTCTTGTAAGATTTTAAAAAATATTTATTTTTAGTAAAGTAAATTTCATTTAATTTTTTTAAAATAATCTTTTTTGAATATATTAAAGTAGAAAATATTATTTAAAAAATTATATTATTATCATCCGGAAATCATGGAAAATGCTGAGATTAATCCCAAGATCTTGATATCAACTATTTGTGCCGAATTCCGAAATTACAAATCAAAACATTTTCCAACTCATACAATTTAACTTTAGTAATAAAATTAAAAATCAAATTTATTAAATTTTTTATTATAAATTGAAAACCTTTCTTTGTACAAGAAACAAGAATGATGAAAAGTAAAAATGTTTTATATATTTTCTGTACAGTATAACAGACGTGTTCAATTTTTGGAAAAAAACATCCAGGACCAATTTCACACAATATAACACTAATAACAACACATAAACACACTTTCCACAACAATTTCATTTCTTTTCCGTTGTTCTCGTATTTCGCCATTTCATTCTTCGATTTTGAAACCAAATTTTCACCTAAATTCAATTTGAGATGAGTTTAAAAGATAATGATAAATTAATCTTAAAAATTCAGACACCATTCAAATGAAGTATTCTCAAAAAGTCACCAGACAAAACATATGAAGGAAAAATATGTAAGTTTAAGAAAATAATTAGATAATCTCAGTGTGAGATCGATGTTAAGAGAACTCACACATTTGACAGAACATTTATTACATTCACATTTCTTATCATCTTTATGATGATCAACATTATTGCTTTCACATCCATTATCCATCAATCAATTTTCAATATCTCTCATTATAATCTGAACTAAACTTGATAAGATTACTTTATTTAAAAATATTTAATTTAAATTTTATTGACTGAAATAAAATATTTCTATATTCATTTTTAAACATTAATTTGATTTTAATTATTTAAAAATTTACAAAAATAAAATCATTAAAATTATTTAAAAGTTGCAATAATAAAAATTAAAAATTTGAATATTAAATCTAAATTTAAATAAATTAGTTTCAGATTATAAGAAATTAAATATTGATAATCCATCTGGTTAGGAGAGACACAATTCCAAATCAACACACAACATTTAAACATGCAAACACTGCACAAAAACATCAACACACCAAATATTCCTCACAATTATGTAGATTATGTAGAAATTAGTATTTAAAATTTTTGATAAAGTGGTTGGGAGTGTCGCTTAAATACGAATTTTAGGATTGTGTGACCTAATTAGTACCGCTTCACACGCTACTCTCGTTCCACTAATTCACAGAATTGAATCTCAGATAATAATAACTAAAAAAACAAGGACAATTACAATTTTTAAGACCTTTTTTCCTTTGTTTTTATTAAATGTGAATTAAAAATTCTAGAGATGGTCCCGTTAAATACTTTTTTATTATTATGACTTATTAAATTAAACATTAAAAATATAATACTTTAAATTTATATTTTTCAATAACAGCACAAAATATTTTTAAAATTTATAAATTGAAAATATATAAAAAGTTAATTATTTAATTAAATTAAAAATTAATTTTTGATTTTTTAGGAGTTTACTGTTGATAAATAAATTAAAACAAGTTAAATAATAAGTTAACATGCAGTTCTTTGTTTTATACTTAATAACGAAAATAATACAATTATGATTAAACTTGTAAATAAATCAGCGTGATGATAAAATCGGAATAAAAGCAAAATATTTTTTTACAAATTATACCTAAAAAATGTTTTTTTTTAATATTTATCCCATTTATTCATTATAAAATATATCGTGTTTAATATTTTAAACTTCGGTTTTCAAAAAATTGTCCCATTTATTTTGGTTGTCCAATCCCGTTTAGTTTTTGAAGGGAATTTTGTTCCGAGAAATGGGAACCTACTGTAGTGATTATCAAGTTTTGTATACAAGCAAAATTACATAAATTACAATTTATTTTAGTCCAATCGAGGAAAAAGGAAAAAGGTTAAATTGATGCTCAAAATTTGTTACTATTAGAGTGAACCAAAAGTCTTCGTATTTTCTAGGTCTTTTTTGTTCAATTGTTTCTTATTACCAAATAAAGATATTTTATATACATGTGTTATATGTTTTTAAAGCTCTTGAACTGCTCTATCACAATATATATTAAAACTTCTAATGAGTCGTTAATATAATTTTTATAGTCTTAGAAAAATCATGGAAAATTTTGAAATTCGTGTTCTTTTACGCTATTACTGGAAACAGGTCGTAAACGCAACTGCAGCAACAAAAAAGATATGTGAAGTTGAAGGCGATAATGTGGTCTCAAATCATACTGCACAAAATTGGTTCAAAAGGTTCAACGAAGGCGACATTGACCTCAGAGACAATGCACGTTTAGATCGACCTATCACAATAGATTCCGGAGCAATTCGTGAAGCCGTCGAGACAAATCCGTCAATGAGTACTCGCAGATTGTCGGCCGAACTCGATATTCCTCAAAAATCTATTGTACGACAACTTCACGCTCTTGGCAAGGTCAATAGACAATGTTGAGAAGTGCCTCATGAATTGACACAAATTCAAGCCGAAAAGTGTTTCGAAACTTGTCAGAAATTGCTTGAAAATCCGCGCAATGACCGTTTCATCCGTCGAATTGTAACTTGCGATGAAAAGTTGGTTTACTTCAGTAATCCAGACCAACAAAATCAATGGTTGGACCCCGGACAAATGGCGAAACCGGTAGCGAAATGAGATCGTTTCTCAAGGAAGGCACTTTTGTGTGTTTGGTGGAATTTCAAAGGCGTGATTCACTTCGAGCTGGTTCCAAATGGTCGTACGATCGACGCTGACCTTTACTGCGCCCAATTTGATCGAATGTATGCGGCACTCGGCGAGAAATACCCCGCTTTGATCAATCGAAAGCGAGTTCTTTTACAACAGGACAATGCAAAACCGCACACCGCCAAACAAACAAAGGAAAAAAATCAAAAATCTCGACGCCTTTGAACTTCTTCCACACCCAGCGTATTGTCTGGATCTTGCGCCATCCGACTATCACCTTTTCCGCTCTATGGCACACTTTCTTCGTGGTCGCAGCTTCAATAATCTGGCCGAGGTCGAAAACGGGTGTCACCAGTTCTTCGCTTCTAAGAAC
>MQRK01246847.1:11706-27744 GCA_001938485.1 Girardia tigrina
ATCGCACAACTTGCCCATAGATGGGTTCAAGCTATAGATTCAAATGGCCTTTACTTTGAAACTTAAATGTTTTTTATTTGTTGTAAAATTATGTTTAAATTTTTAATAAAAATACGAAAAGACTTTTTGTTCACCCTAATACAAGGAAAACTCACAGACCGACAGACAGAAAAGACTGAGCTGAGAAAATAAAAACAAAAAGCGATATAACATAGATTTATCTGATGAAATGTTTTGAGATAAAATCATGTGAATGGTGTCTGAATTGTTATGAAACCAAAATGATAAAAATAAAATTCATTAAAATATCGATTTTTGTTTGATTTATTTGTCTTATTCGATTAAAATACACAAATATTTTTTGTCGACAGTGGGATTTTTTTTGTTTTTTTTTGATACAACACAGAAAGCGATCTCTCCTTGCATTTTCTATCTTCATTGCTCGTGTATTTTGAATAAATATATTATTTTTTAAATATAAATTAACATCAATAAAATATTTTTAAAATTTTTTTTATTTAAATAAACTAGGATAAATATATTAAAAAGACAATTTCAAATAGAAACGCCATGGATTTATTACTGGTAATTTAAATGAATTAATAGAAATAAATAATTCAGTTAGATTAATTAATTCTCATATCGAATGACACTTTTCCTCAAAAAATACCCGCTCTTTTCAAAGTCCACATATATTTGATTAACAAACAAGCAAGTGTATATATTTGTAAAATGTTGACTGTTTTGTTAGTTTACAATTATTATTCAAACAATTAGATATATAGCAATTATTTAATTTTTGAAATTGATACCTTTTCTTGGATTTTAGTGAGTTTAATATACGTAACAAGTATTAAAAAGCGGGTTTTCCTTCTTTTTTTCCCACCAATTTCCCAATGAGATTTTTTTTATTTTTTTTTATTTTTAATATTTACCTTATGTTTTTTTTCGTTCGGAAAAATTAGAAATTTTCAAAAATTTACCAAAATAAAAAACAATAATAAATAAACGAAATTATTTCTTTTTTTTCTTTTTTTTTCAACCAATTTACCAATGAGACTTTTTAATTTTAATATATTTTTTATATTTACCAATTTTTTTTCTTTTGGAAAAAATTTAAATTTTCAAAAATTTACCAAAATAAAAATAATAATAATAATAAATAAATAAACGAAAATATTTGTTTTAATGTCTGTTTAGAAATTTTTTTTTCCAAAAATAAAAAAAAAATAAAATTCCAGTTTTTTGTGCAATGGAAAATTGATCATGAATATTTAATTATTTTTTTTGTGATAATTATTTTAATTTTTATAACCAATAAATTTCCAATAAGAAAAAATTGCGTTTTTTGAGAAATAAATGAGAACAAAATAATGATAAAATTAGGAAAAAAATGAGTTCCGATAATTTTTTATATTTTTAGTTTATTTTTTGAAATTATTTTACGTAAGTTGTACTGAATTGAAATTATATTTCTGTCACGAAATTTATTTATTTATTTATTTCTAAACTTATGTTCGCGATGTATTAACTTGGAATTATTTAAAATTGTTGTTTTTTATGTAATAAATAATATTTCGGGTAAAAACAAATTTCAAAAAATAGGAATACTTGAAAGCTTTAGCTTTTTAATTATTTTTAAGGGATCATATTTCTGGATATTTATATTTCTTTTATTTTCAATAATTAAAGAAATATAATTATAAATTATCAAAAAAATAAATAGATTATATTAATTAATGTTTTTAAATACATTAACAGCGTTAAAATTAGAAATTGTTGTAAAAGAAAATTTTATTGCAGATTCGAGATTATTCGCGAGTAAAAAGAGTAATAAAATAGTAAAAAAAAGGAACGGAAAAAACAATTTGATGTACATGTAAATTAGTGTAGTAAAATTAAATGTTAGGGAAATTTATTATATGATATTTATTAATTTATAATATAAATATACGATCAATTTTATAATTTATTTACAATTTATTAAAATAATTTATTATTTTGTTAAAGGACAATGAGAATTGTTTGAGAATTGAATTGTTTAAGTGTTATTTTTAAAACCTGAAATTAGTATTTGAAACGCGTCTTCACAGATTAATGAAATCGACTTCGTTATGTTCGTAGTTTGTCCAACAAATATGCGAACTGAGTTACCGGAGAGGCTTTGATGTTATGTTTGGCTATACACATTGGTTGCGCTAGTGGCGAGAGACTTTCTGAAGTGATAAAAACTGTAAAGGAATCTAGGCATTTGTGTATTATTTTATTATTTTTCTAATTATATTTTTTTCTTGTAGATCATAGAATGACTCAGCCAGAATTTTTTTTGAAACATGAGAAAACTCCAAGGAAATTCATGAATTGTTTAATAGCTCCTTTCAAGTGGATCAATCATTACGGTTCAGGCGGTAAATATTACAAGAATGATGCATGGTCAAGATGACTGTTGAACTCCATTACTGATGAATTTTTCCATGAATTACAAACAATGAATGCTGCCTTTTTTCTGGAGAATCTCAAGTGGTTGAGGGATCGTGTACGTCATGACAATGTATCTGCTCACTCTGAAGTAACTGTCCGGGAATTTCCGGCCAGAAATTGCATCACAAAGTTAGATCACCCTACTTATACGTCACACTTGACATAAGATTCATACATTCTAATATGAAAAACCAAAAGACTGTTATCAAACCTTAGAGTTAGTGTTCTTCAGGATGAGAGCCATTGTAAAAGTTGCATTCCATGTTTTAAGAAAAATAGAAAAGAAAATTATTAGTTTATATTTAGTTAGTACTAAACAAAAAAATGTTTGTAACCGAGGCATAAATGTTGTCATTGTTTAGAAGCATATCATGAATGAATTGCATTAAAATTTTATAGAGTCATGTATAAAAAGTAAAAAATTTAGATCTGCCTATATTAATTATTCTGCAAATTTAGCTGATTATTTTTTCGTACCTCAAACAATTTTACTTCCCTCCTACCTTGTAAAACGTGTACATGAATAAGATACCAAATACACTGAACCAAGAGTATCAAACTACGCAGTCTTTACCCCTACACATTCACACATATCTGAAAAAGCTGGATTTCGTTGACATAAACTAGACTGGTCCAACTTATTTGAGTACTGTGAACGATGATCCTTGAGCATGCATCAAAGCTTTGAAAGAGGAAAATTAAAGGAAACACGTTAGAATTATGAAAATTCTTTATTCAGAAGGTTTTAGAAGATTGAAGAATACTATCTATAAAATATCGATACTGTTAACATAGTGTTCTAAACATCCAATGTAAGAAATTACCTTAGAGTGAATCCGAAACTGACAATTTAAAAAAAGCTAATCTTGTGTACAAATTTAATTGTCATATTTGTAAAAACTCGTACATTGGAGAAACAAATCGTCATCTCCAAACACAGATTTGTGAGCACTTACATTATTTTACATATCTTTAAAAAATTGCACCTATTAGTAATCTCTTCCAATCTATGTTTTTCAAAATAATGCTTTACTATAGATGTAAACTTTCTGACAGAACTATTTCTTCGAAAATAAGACGGGTTTCAAAACAATTTCTGCTTTAAGAAACTTACTTGTCTGAACAAAAAGATATATTTTATCCAAACTGTTTATCCAAGGGTTACTAGGCATTTTAACCCTTTCCTGGCTGAATAAAGAATTAAATTGGCATCCTTAAATCACTTTTACAACTTTGAAATGATAAAAACAAAACGGCGTTTGACAAAACATGTGTAAGAATAATTTTTATATTCGTCTATTGATCAGAAATAAAAATATTATTTGTATTTTCCATAGATGCCTATAAAATATTAAAATGAAATATGATTCCATATGACATCAATAGTCAGGAAAGGGTTAATTTAAATATTTATATTATTTTTGAAACTTCCAAGTAATTAGTGTTAGTTTTTTTGTTTAGGTTCCATTTTCGGAGGAACATTAATTATTTAAAAATAATTTATTATCTCGACCACGAATTATATCTTATTATATTAATTTGTGTATTATTTTTTCTTTATTTTTTTTTACTATTTATGAATTTTAACCTGGAAAAGGATGTACCTTTTAAATAATGTACCCTGAACAATAACCGTAATTGTCAATATTAATAACCTGAGAATCTTTAAGGCACAATTCTTCGGCTAATTCTTTTCTGTCAGGTTTGGTAATGTATGGATGCTTTTTAAATGCGATTTCGAGCCCTTTCCTTTGCGAGTCTGAAAACACGGACCGTCGAAGCATGGTCTTCCTCGGTTTGTTCTGCATTTCCTGATAGCAAGCTATTAAGCAATTTTTATTCAACCAAATTTTTGATAATGTTTCCAAAGACGATAATGAAAATTGTGAACCATAAAAATGATTTGTCTTGTCAGCAATGTCTGAAATTAAAATTGAAATATAAATAATATAAATAATATATATAATAATAAAAAAATGACACTGTAAATTTGATTTAGAATATTTTCTAACACTTAATGAAATTAAATATAAATAATATTTCGATATATAAAATATTGTATAAAAAACAAAATAAAATAAAATAAAATTGAGTAAACTGGGCAACGTCGTATGTATCATTTCTGATGCATTAAGTCCTATGGCTCGTATTTCAGTTCTTATTGATCAGTCTTTGTGTGTTTAAACTTGCGATGATGAAGTACCGTATACACTCGAGTACAAGTCGGAAAATCTTTTCTGTTTTTTGATCATAAAATACCATTTCCGACTTTTTTATTTTTAAAGATGAATTTTCATGTTAATTTTTTGTGTTGTAAATTAAAATTGAAACCATTTTTCCTGTTCGACTTTTACATGAACCTTTAATTTTATTCACTTTTCAAGTCGAAAAAGTACACTTCGACTTATACTCGAACCGACCTATATTCGAGGATATACGGTAATCTTTATTTTACATAATCAACACTTTATTTGCAAAAAATAATGGTATTATTAGGGCTAGGGGTTTTAACTTAAGCTGTCCTCTATTTCAAGAATCGCATATATTAATTGTGTATTTCTGGCAGCCGGCGTTGCCGGGTGATATTTTAACACGTTGGCCTAAATTAAAATGAGATTGTTTTGTTTAAGTATCTTTTTCCTCTTTCTGACAACTTAATCATTTGGTACAAAAATGTTTATATTTATCACCGTAAGAAGGTTCAAGAACGAAACACGTATTAGATATAGTGATCCTTTCAAGAATGTCTTATAAATGAATTCCTGAATTTCGTCTTTATTTGGTTGGAAGAAACATTTTTCCCCAAATATTTTCAGAGTTCTCCATTTATGGTTTGACATGAGTCTTTACACATCCATTACTATTCTGAGATGGTCTAATCTCATCACAAATCTTCCATAACCTTCGATATTAAAAGACAGAAAATAACACAAAACACAGAACATAAATTTCGTTTTAATATATTAAAAAGTTTATTATGGTTGAAATATCATTTTAAAAGGAATATTTACTTTCAATAATATTATTATCAGTGTTGAAATTCGATAACTTCCTTTTGTCTATCAACGATCTTCTGACGAAGTCCGAACATTTTGCCACCGGAAATACGCCACAAACACTCATTTGACGTTTAATATTCGACATCGTATAATAATTATATATTTCTTTATATCTTTTTGACCAATTATTCGGTCTTTGGTCGTTTGTTTGTGGTCCGTTGAGACTGGAGTTGAGATCTGAAGGAAGCTAGTTATCTAACAGACTCCTTTGCCATACTATCTTACCTTTGTCATCTTCTTTCAAAAGATTCTGGATTCCAAATTTCAAATTCGTATTCATGGTTTATATGGCCGAAAGGACGTCGTTTCTTTTATACAGCATCGTCAATTGCTGCTCGAATCGATCTCCTCCAATCGTATTCCCTCTCATCCCATTGGCCGATATTATTTGCTCCTCATATTTGTTTTAATCGAACAATTCGCCAATTATTATTTATATTTTACAATAAGTACGAATCAAAAAGAGTTTTGGTGTGACAATACAAGTCAAATATTTCAGTTTATTTGTGTTATATCAATGTGAGAAGCAATTGATTATCTGTCGTAACTTATTTTATAGGGATTCTTCAAAGCATCAATAATATTCAATAATATTGTAGCAAAATGTATTGGTGAATCTCTTTTCAGAGTTTAGAAGTTCCGTCCTGTCAATGTTATACAAAACTTAGAAATATTCCTTGAATGCGAGACGAGAAAAATACACAACAATTATATTTAGTCGCAAATATAAACTGAAATCCTTTAGTATTACAGTATTAGTATTACAAAGAATACTTTAGTACAGTATTCTTTGGTTTATTAATTCCTCTTGGTTGACCTTCATCATCAGAACAAAGAATTAGTAAATGTATCTTTCATACATCATTTAGACACGTAAAAATTGTCGATAGAGACGTTTGAATATTAATTTTAGTAGTATTAGGTTGGAATGAAAGTTTTGTTAGTAAATTAACATTTTATTAAAAGTCCAATTTTCATTAATGTAATCGCCAATACTTTCGATTATTCTTCTCCAACGAGGCTGTAACCAGAAAATTCCGCAACGGTAAAACTCTGGCGTTTTTAGAGAGAAAAACTTTTAAATGGTCTATTCCACGCGTTTTAAATAACTGAAAAAAACTTTCGTTCCAACCTAGTATTAGATCTTTTATATAATGTTTCACATGTTTGCCTTTCCCATGATCTCTTAAATTTAGTGGACAGAATTTAAAGTATTCAGAATTTGTTTCCGGTTTAAATGGTTTCTATGCCCAAAAACCAGTCTAGTCGGCGCTCTTTCCAATAATATTTACAAGAATGTATTTCATAAACTTTATTTTTAAAAAATCCAATCCCATTAATTGAAAACAAAATAACAAACATCAGATTTAAATTACCATATTTACAAGAAAAAATAAGTTCAAATGATTGCTAGAAAATCAGACCCTTAATGCCGAAAAATTGAGAGATATTTTTATAATTGTCTTGATAATATTTTCTATAAAATCCATAATACCTTTGTGTTATAAAATAAATCTAATTTATCAATTTAATACTATTTCTACCAAAGTTGTTCTTTCAGAATTTCAAAATTAAATTCATATTTATAATTTTGTTATCTTTATATATTCGAAATGTCTTATCTCCTGCCCCAAAGACTGTCTTCAAAGTTCGATTTAAATCCTTTATTATTGTGAAGATTTCTGAAGTCTCTTAAATTTTTGAATTAAAGATAAAAAACATTTTAAATTAATATTAAATTAAAAAAGTAAAAAAATAGAAATTTATTGTAAAATGCGTGAAAGTTTCAATATTAATAATATTTAAAAATAAGTTTTTGATAAAATGAAATGTGTGATTAAATAGATTTAAAACAAAACGAATTAAATTTAAAATAATAAAAATATTAAATAAAATAAATTTGGAAACGAATTAAATGCGCAAAATACAAATGAGGTAATTAGGAAAAAACTGTTAAATAATAACTGTTAATAATTGAACCTGTTCAAAATAGTACAAAATATAAATAATATAAACGTTATGAAAATATTGTTAATTGTTAAAACATTTTAATTCGTTAGTAATAAAAAATTCTGTTTTTTAATCTCATCCTAAATTATAAAAAATCCAACTGTTTAGTTACATTTAAAAATGTTTAAAAAATGATGGATAAAAGCATATTTATTTTTTAAATTAATATTATACATTGTCATGTATTAATTGAATCACAATAAGTCATACACATTGCCGTGAAAATCATATGGAGGTAATTCGTTTGGAGGGGCTTTAAGATGCTGATGATCTGTTCTCAAATTTGAACGTCTAGTGGCAAAGTCGTCGTCTTGTACACTTGGTAATACAGTGTCGAAATAAGGGTGTTTGCTGTAATATTTAAAGGGCCAAGACCTTTGATAGCATAATTTATCCACGGTTTTTGAATTTATTACGATATGTTTCGGAGGAATATCCGGACGATATTTTTTCTGAATAGATAAAAAGGTTGTCATATATATTATACTAATTCAGCATTATTATTGTGAAGTAGGAATAGTTATGAAGTAAAAGAAATAATTTGTATAATTTTATGAATTATCTAAAACAGTTTTACATATTATGTAAGTCAGAAAACGGCACTCGCTGGGGGAAGATTGTTAATGATTTTTAAACAAGCTATAGCTTTATTAGAGTAATTATAAACCTAATAATTATTTAAAGGAATAAATAAATACAAAACGATATTTAAACTTGCTTTCATAAAGGTTATCCATAATATACGGTGTTCTGAGCTTTGGTGAGTTCATATTTTTTTGAATTTAAAATCTGATTCAATTAATAATTAAGTAATTACATTTCGTAAAGTAGAGTTATAGATATGTTAAAATAAGATTTTTCCAATTTAATGTAAAAACAAAATAAATTTTACAGTAGGTTAATTAAAATTTAATTTAGAGTCAATAAAAAGATTTATTATAAAGTAATAAGGTAAATTTTAATTTTGATGGAAATATAAAACTTAATATTTAATTTTTGAAATATTTAAATGAAGTAAAATACAAATAATTATAAAATGTAATATTTAATTTTTGAAATGATAATAAACTAAAATATTGTTTTGTAACTTTTATCTAATTATTTTAAAAACTTTTAAAGTGAAATAAATAAAAATGGGATTTTAATTTTATTTTTTTGTAAGTGTGATTTTACCGAAATGGAAATGTAATTGAGAAACGATTAAATTAAAATGTAAAATAAAATGGAAATTTAATAAAAAGCGATATCAAATCTTTGTGACAAAATGTTAATAAAATACCTTAATAATTTTAACAAAAAACGAGTATAAAATTCAAATTCTTAATAAATGAAATAACAATATATATATTTATAATGGTTTGTGTAAAAAAGAAAATGCTTAGGTTCCTCATGAATATTTGTTTGAAAAACTTTATTTGTGTTAGAAATAAATTTCTGTGTTATGGGTTTAAATTTTGAATCCGAACCCAATATACGGTATCCCGGCAATTGCGTGAAAACGAAATAGGTAATTCGGTAATATTAATTTTTTTATAATTTAAAAAAAAATATTGTAAATTTAGTATTTGTGGTGTTCAAAAAATCATTATAAATAAAAAATTCAACAAATTAAGTGAATAAACAAAAATTAATGTTTTTGTTTTACTAAACAAAGTGGTAAACAAATTCAAAAAATAAGAAATATGGAATCCACCACGACCAAAAGCAAAAACACAGCCAGCAACTTCAGCAAACACTCAGTCGTCAAATCAAATATCCCCAAACAATACACGAGTTTTCAATTCAATGATCATGCCGATAGATGCCCCTATTTTGCCGATTCGTTTCGTATCCTCATGTCATGTATCAATATATTTTACGCTCTTTCTATTTGTTTTTTCTTCCCGTTCCAACGACGGAAGTTGGTGGTGCAAACTGCACACGCCAAGGTATTAAAAATAGAAATATAATAAATATTAAAAATATGTTAATTGTTAAAACAAATTAATTCGTTTTTATTAATAAAAAACATTTTGTAAATTCAATAAAATTATTGCAACTTGAGAACAAAAATTGAGCTACAATAAATGTATACCAAATTAAATAAAAATAAAAATATATATTAAGTTCAATAATACGGATATAATTAAGTCCCCAAAAGAAAATGACCAAAAGCTATTTTAAGGGTCAATATGTTTTAACCTGTTACCTCATTACCTAATTCATTTTTCTCGCATTCGTAAGTCACGTTTTTGCCAGTTCACCCTAATATACAGCTGTTCATTTACTATGTTCTTATTTAAAAAGAGGAATTGTACATTAATTATCACAACGTGTGCGTATAGAACAGGAACTTCTGACCATTTTATAGAGAGATTCAATGGGCAATTTTTCAAATGATTATCTAAGAAATTCCAAGAAGGAAATGTGATGACGAAAATTAATGAAACGACGAATTGTTTGAAAAACTTAAGGTGAATTGTTTATTTGAGTAAAAAGTGGCGGGAAATTGAAAGTATTGATCGAAATATAGATTTATACGGTCGTGAATTTTCGTCTTTTAATTTTTTTGAATATTTGCATACAGTAAAAACATAAATGACATAAGTGTTCTGCTGCTACTATTTTATGAAGTCTTTAAATTTTGCTATTATGAACTGAGCACTAGCAAAGGTTATGATTGAGGGAAGAGTGGAAGGAGAAAGACCAAAGAGGCAATGGATAGACGATTTAAAAGAATGAAGTGGATTGAATATGGAAGGCCTGAGAAAAGAAACTACAAATAGAGAGATGTGTCGAAGGCTGTTTATAATTGGGTTCACCCACGGCCCAACGGCTAAGGTCAAAAAGAACAAAAGAAAGATTATGAACTGCGAGTACGATTAAATATAAAGAACAACTGATACATTTCTTCGTTAGAATATCTGTTGAAAATACTCTGAATTAAAAAGACAATACACATATTCAAAAGAAAATAAAAAAGAATATATAAATATAAAATTGAAATTTAAAAGCCAATTGAAATTGTTTATCAATTTCGAAGGATTAACCGTCATCTTCAAAACAACTGATTTTTAGAAAAAAGAAATGTATTTATATACTGCCGGAAATGATTATGTAATCAACACGTCATCAATAAATCATTAAAAAACCCTCAATAAAGTTGTAGAGAGTGCATTTTGAACGTTAATTTTAGGATCCAAAGATCTTATATATAACGCTTCACGTGTCACTCTCTCTCAATAATTCATAAATTGAGTGCACAGAATTTTTAAGTTATGGGTGTTTATGTCCCCTTTACAATATTTACTATGTCCATCAATATTACTTCCACTTTCCTTACGACTGTGTTCCTGGATTCTCTTACAGAGATAAAAATAAAAGATAGTATTTAATTATACAAATCATTTAATATTTAATGAGAATATTTAAAGTTGTTTAATAAGCTTCCAGAAAACATTGTATGTGTAATATTGTTAGTTTTTAGTTTCAGATGAATATGAATTGGGAGGAATATTTTTGAATGTTGTATGTTTTACGATTTGTTTGTGTGTGTTATTTGTAGAATAGTCTCTCCTTCCCTGGTGGCTGATTTACATTTTCTATTTTTATTATCTGAAATGAAAAGACTGTAAAGCTTGATCGATGTTAAGGAATAAAACAGTATTAAACTTTAAAATTTTAAATAAAATGATTAAAACAATTATAAAGATGACTAATAAATAAATCAAACCAAAGGTTTTACAACGTCTGGAGAATAATTAAAGAGATCGGTTCGTCTATCATATGTCATTGTACCACAATTATCCCATATCCAAGGTCTCCAATGATCTGTTAAGAACCTCTGATAGTCTGGTTCTGGTTTGAACCATTCATAATTTGTCTTATAGAAATCTCTTCTGAGATTCTTTTGCTGAGAATAAAATATTATTAGACATACTAACTTTTCAATATTGAATTTCGTTAAATATGTAAATAAATAATAAAAATCTATGCACAAATATTATAAATAAATGCATATTAATTCAATGATTTAATGGTAAAATGTTTTTAATTATTGTTTGGTCCTGTGTAATATGTTAGTTTGATCCGTATTGTGGATTGACCTGATGATGGGAATGTTATCTAGAAACGCGTCGTCCTTTTATTCCTTGTATATAGATTTATATATAGATTTTACTTCTCATTAAATAATAAAAAATATATAACCACAAAATTAATTTATCTATAATAATATATAATTCAATAATATTTACTATTTTTTGAGTTAAAATATTAAATTTAATAATATTTTGATTAATATAATTCAGCAAAAAATTATTAAATAAAAATAATATAATAATGATATTTTTAGTTAATGTTTATATATTTATTTTTATATATTTATATATGTATTTTTAGTCAAATAAAAGAAATAATTTTGAAATTTTGTGAATTATATGAACAGGTTTCATTCTGAAGCTTTAAAATAATCTAAGAACGATGGTTTCTACATTTTTTACAACCCCTTGAGGAATGTACAATTTTTCTAGTATTGTTTACATAGAATAAATAATAATTAAGACATACTAATATATGATAAAGAAATATTTTGATTAATAATGAATATTCTGAGGAATATTTTAAATAGTATGTGAATGCAGTAAGTTGATTCGAGTATGTTGAAATTAGAATGGTGATTCTCCCACCCAGATGGAAATTGGTATTTTTTTTGTATTTACGGTGATTTGCTATTTGAACATAATTAAAATAATAATAACGAAAGGATAATAATAAGTTTAAATTTTCGAAATTAATAATCAAAATCAAGTTTAATATTTTTATAAAAGAAAAGTATTTAAATGGATAAAAAAATAAAGTAATGAAATTTAGATTTAAATTTATTTTACAATTTCATAATAGGGTGAACCAAAAGTCTTTTCGTATTTTCTACGTCTTTTTGTTCAATTGTTTCTTATTACCAAATAAAGATATTTTATATATATGTGTGTTATATTTTTTAAAGCTCTTGAACTGCTCTATCACAATATATATTAAAACTTCTAATTAGTCGTTAATATAATTTTTATGGTCTTTTAGAAAAATCATGGAAAATTTTGAAATTCGTGTTCTTTTACGTCATTACTGGAAACAGGTCTTAAACGCAACTGCAGCAACAAAGAAAATATGCGAAGTTGAAGGCAATAATGTGGTCTCAATTCGTACTGCACAAAATTGGTTCAAAAGGTTCAACAAAGGCGACACTGACCTCGGAGACAATGCACGTTTTGATCGACCTATCACAATAGATTCCGGAGCAATTCGTGAAGCCGTCGAGACAAATCCGTCAATAAGTACTCGCAGATTGTCGGCCGAACTCGATATTCCTCAAACATCCATTGTACAACACCTTCACGCTCTTGGCAAGGTCAATAGACGATGTCGAGAAGTGCCTCATGAATTGACACAAATTCAAGCCGAAAAGCGTTTCGAAACTTGTCAAAATTTGCTTGAAAATCCGCGCGATGACCGTTTCATCCATCGAATTGTAACTTGCGATGAAAAGTGGGTTTATTTCAGTAATCCAGACCAACAAAATCAATGGTTGGACCCCGGACAAATGGCGAAACCGGTAGCGAAACGAGATCGTTTCTCAAGGAAGGAACTTTTGTGTGTTTGGTGGAATTTCGAAGGCGTGATTCACTTCGAGTTGGTTTCAAATGGTCGTACCATCGACGCTGACCTTTACTGCGCCCAACTTGATCGAATGTATGCGGCACTTGGCGAGAAATACCCCGCTTTGATCAATCGAAAGCGAGTTCTTCTACAATAGGACAATGCAAAACTGCGCACCGCCAAACAAACAAACAGGACACTGTGAGGATTGACAGATTGATAGCTCTTTCTTGATTCGGTGGGTGGGGGTGCATGTCCGTTCTTAGTTGGTGGAGCGATTTTTCTGGTTAATTCCGTTAACGAACGAGACTCTCACCTGCTAAATAGTACATTTGTGTTAAATGGCAAATGCTGACTTCTTAGAGGAATAAATAGCGTTTAGCTAAATGAAATGGAGCAATAACAGGTCTGTGATGTCCTTAGATGTCCGGGGCCGCACGTGCGCTACAATGGCAGTACCAGCGAGTTTTATTCCAAGCTAGAAATGGCCGGGTAACCTGCTGAATCACTGTCGTGTCAGAAATAGTGGATTGAAATTATCCCACTTGAACGAGGAATTCCTAGTAAGCGCAAGTCACTAGCTTGGCTGATTACGTCCATGCCCTTTGTACACACCGCCCGTCGCTACTACCGATTGACTTGCAGACAATTTTTTTAGATATAAATGCGATGGAGGACGATAACTATCGGCAATGAGTACCCAAAAATTAATTATATATTTTTTTCTATTGTCAATTTATTTCATGAAGTACTCCAGTAAAGAAAATTTTTATTCTATAACTATCTTTTAATTCTTTATTAATACATTTTCCAACTTCATTTGTCGACCATAAACTTAAAGAAAGTGTTATAAATGTATGTGCTTCTGTAACATAAACTTCTTTTTTATATGACTATTAATTTTGTTTATTTCCATCAGTCGGGCTATAACATCTCATTACTACAGATTCCCTTCAAACGTCTACCCTCGCTTTGAATGTATCTGGAAGAAACCAATTATAATTTGTATCAGCGACGAAGGACTGAATGTCTGAAGACGGAACAGTGACCCGTTGTGTCACAATCCAATTTTTCCGTCTTTAAGACCTCGTTATGGTTGTTGATAATGCTCCTAGTCACAGTCCTCTTGAATAAGCTTCTGAAGGGTCAAGGGTCTTGCTTCATCGACTAGGGTCAAACAGAGTAATATTTAATCATATTGAGTCAATTTGAGCGAAGGAAAAGAGTAAAGAAGAGTAAAAGAAAAAGGCAAATATACCATTTCAAAAGTTAATCAAACTCAACTCTAAGAGCAGTGATTATTATATTTGAATGTCCTAGTCAAAGCAGCTACAAAAATGGTCACACCAGGTGACTGCTCATGAGCAGCGTAATCATTGTCATCCTTTTTCGAAGATTCTCTGAGTTTGTGGGTTCTTAAAACGAAATTATCGTTTGGCTTACCAAGATTTGTATTGTTTTATCAATGTGTTAATGAGAATGATATCAACATTGAAAAACTTGTCTAAAGTGTATTAATTGTCGAACAAAGATTGTATAACTAATACGAAAAATTCATTTTTTCCTTTTTTAAAGATAAACGAAACAGTAAGAAGGTATTATCTAAAGGTCTCTAACTGACGGTCAATGTCTTTCAATATGAGACTAATATTTTTTATCAAATAATTTTATTATTAATTATTTTTAAAATTAAATAACCATTAGAATTATTTGAAGAATATAAATATAATTTAGTTTCATAATAATAAACCACTTTTTGCACTGATTTGAAGTAATCTTCAGTCCTTGGCTTTTTGGGTACAAACCTGAAAAAAGCGGATCAATAAAGTATAATCTTCAGCAATAGAAGTAATTTAATTTGCTGATGCTGTCAAAATAGCAATTATTATTATCGTTCAGATTTGTTATTTATTGGAATCATTCATTGTCAATTGTGGTAAAGGGAGAAGAAATTGAGGCGTCACCTCTTTTATATTTTACGGCCTATTTGTACAAATGGGACCCCGCTTCTGAGGTCGTCCGAATGGTCTACCTTATACTTGGGCCTGGCGATTTTGATTTTAAAATGGAAAAGGAGAACATGAAATTTTTGCATAAAAGGAAAGGCTTTAATTTAAGACATGAGTAATTAGATTTTATTAAATGATTACTTATATTAGGTTATGCATAAATTACTCTGACACGTAAAGAAAATATTTTTCGCGATTCATACATTCTGTCAAGAAAGTAACGGGAATCGTTCAATAAAACAAAATATTTATTATTCAACCAAATTTATTGTATCGCCTTCAGAAAGAATACACTTATGCCAACGAATAATGCAATCATCAAATTATTTTTTGAATGTATTTTCTAGAATCGGCCTAAATTCTCGTCCCGAATTTTCTTTTATGCTTTCTGTTGACGGAAAACGGATTCTTTGAAGTGGTGATTTCAGTTTTGGAAAGAGAAAAAAAGTTGACAGGAACCATATGAGGTGAATATGGTGGTTGTTCAATAATATTGGGGTGGCCAAAAAGTCATTGCGTTTTTGAGTACGTCCTAATAAAAAGCTTGAAAATATAAAACGATGTGATAAACTTTAAATTCAATTATATATTCTGAAACCTCAATTTTCAGACTGTTTATACAAAATATTAATTGATTTTGTTTTATTTTATTACTTTACCGTCAATTCGAAATGGAAAATCAAAATGAGCATATTCATCATGTTTTGTTGCATTATTTTCGCAAATGGAAAACCGCTGTACAAGCTCATAAGAAGATATGTTTTGTATATGGTAGTGACTCCTTAAAACTTCGACAGTGTCAATACTGGTTTTCTAAATTTCGTTCTGAAAAATTTCATCTGAAA
>MQRK01246848.1:0-11513 GCA_001938485.1 Girardia tigrina
GGCATTAGTCTAAAAAAGGTTGAAGGCCACTGAGATAGATGCAATCGTTCATATAAAGTTCCCTCTTCTTTGATATATTGGTTAAAACTCTCCAAAGTATTGTCGGTATTCGATGTGAAATTTTGGTATCCTTCATACCAAGATCTTTCATAATAAATACTCATTATTGACATAGTCGGCAAATTCTGGAAAATCTTTTTTCCATGTATTAAGAAAAAGATGTGATACTTTTCCAAAGATTTCTGAACAATGAAAATGCTGTAACTTATCGATTTCTTCAAAAACAGGTTCACGAAAATTTTTTCTTCTACTTTCTTAGCCCCAGCACGACATATATGATCCACACACATTCAAACTTGGTAATTATTTAAAGATACGTTTTAATACATACGTTTTCTACACACACTAGTACTTCGGGCTCAAAAGATGAATTATGAATCTTTGATAGAACTTCAAGAAGACTTTTAAAAACGAAGACAAAATTTTTTTTTCTTTTCATTTGTACAGACATCAATTCCATATGGATAAAATGTCAATCTTTATCGGTCTTACCCAAAGTAAAGGCTAGAAAACCTTGGTAATTCAATTAATAAATCGTATCGGTATGTAAAATGTTTCTGCTTATAGTGATATACAAATCGTAGATTTTTGGTTATGGTGATAAATTTAAAAGTGTTGTTTTCTTTTTCAACTTCTTCATCACTCTTATTTTTGCTGAACTCACAATGAACAGAATATTCTTATATAAAAACATCATCATCTGATACAAGAACACCTTTTTTTGAGTAATTCATCGAACTCTTCTAAAGTTATTTTATCAGTTCCATATTTTTCTTTTTTTCAATTTAAATAGAAAATTCCTTAATTAAATTATTGATGAAATATTTTTTGTTTCCACTTTTTGGCTCATGAAAAAAATTCTAAAATTCTCTTGACCCTTATTCTAATTTCCTCCTGCTAATTTATAATATAACTATTTTTGGAAGAATTTTCAGCTCTATCTCAAATTAAAATTACGTCAACTCTTGTAGAATTATATAAGGGATAAATGCCGGCATCACATTGCTTATCATTTACCGATTTTTTTGATTTTTTAACAGATATTTTTAATGTACTGAGGGATTAATTATTATACGTAGAAGTATTGTTTTTTTACTAAGAGATTAATTTTTTTAATTATAAAATATTCAAATACTGATATAGTATATATAATAAATACGATTCGTTTATTATATTTAGAGTTTTATTAAGAATACTTAGCTTTTTAATAAAAATACATAGCATTTGGTTTTGGTCAGTATTAACAACATCAATATGATTTTTCAAACATTTATTAACACTACAATCAGAATTGTTATGACAAAAATTATTCAAAAGACTTTCGCTATTTGACATTTTTTCGATAAATATTTTTTTCTGAATTCATACTACATAGTTTTAATAAATGAAAATATTTTAATGAAATTTATTAATTATAAAGAATCTGATTGGTTAAAATTAAATCTAAACATTTTTAAAAAAGTGCATTTTAAATTAACATAATAAAATTTTAAATTACATTAAAAATTGAATATTACATTCAAAAATTATTTTAAATCTTTTTACGTTAAAATTAAATTATTTTTAATTAGTAGACATCAAATAAAATACCAATCATCCATCTGGGTAGGAGAGACACAATGCGAATCAACATACAACATTCAAAATATCAACACACAATTCAAAACATTCAAAGTTCAGATTGTCTGTATTGTAGTGCTTTCATCACATACCTCCGTCTTTTACAAATTCATTCAGTTGTATGGGTTTTAATCAAGTCGACATTGAAGTGAATGAATGAATTAAATTGAGGAATATGCGTATTTGTTTGCATATATTTTATTGTACGTGAAAACATGTGTGTGTATATTGTGTGACTTGTTTGTGTTATGTTTATAATTAAATTAAAAAAAGCAAAATTATATTATTGATGGAACGATAATACAATATTGAATAAATAAAAGAATAACAATAAAACATATATTTAATTCA
This sequence comes from Girardia tigrina, assembly GCA_001938485.1. NCBI lineage: Eukaryota > Metazoa > Platyhelminthes > Tricladida > Dugesiidae > Girardia > Girardia tigrina. Next base: position 2,032 of record MQRK01246848.1, read on the forward strand.
GCAAACTACAAAAGTTATCACAATATAAAAACTGTTCATAAATAAATCAAAGATATTTCTATTGATCTTTAATTCATTCGATATTGTATTGTCTTTCAATCGATAATTTTACTTTGCTTTTTTTTTATTTTCAGTAAAAACATACCACAAACAAGTCACACTTTATAAACATGCATATGTTTCCACACATCAATATATAAATAAAATTCAGATAGATTAATTGTTCCGGTTTCAATAACAAAAAATCATCAAAGAAGTTAGGAAATAATACTCGAAAATGATAAAACTCTGATTAAAAATGTTGAAAGCTTACAGACCTTCAAAGAAAAGGTTGTATTGGATAATTTATAACTGTCGTTTGTTTGAAATTATTTTGTATTGTGTTTGATAAATTTTGTTTAATAAGAGATAAAAACCTAAACAAAATATAGTAATGTGTTCCAAAAACTTTTAACAACAAAATATTCTTAAAATGAACAATTTTTATTATAAATATTTAAAAACCAGTTTATGAATGCAGTTTATGTATGTTGAAGTGCGCACTCTCCCCAAGAATTGATTTTTGGTAATAATAATCAATAATAATAATTAATATTTGTGACCGGGAAAATGTTTACAAAATATAGATAATAAAAATAAAAAATTTTGTTACAAAATTAATTGTTTTCCTTAGGTAATTATTTTTATATTTGTTTTAGAGAAAATAAAGGAAAAGAAAAAAGCCCCGATACAACCACAAACTACTGGTAAATCATTATTTTTTTTAATAATTAAAAAGCAAAACATCTTCGTCAACTCAAAATAATATTTATATTAATAAAATTTATAAATAATCTAAAGAAAATTATAATTTATAAATATAATGATTGTAAATAATGAATGAAACTGCATATTTAAACGTTCTAGAGCTGTACATCTTGAAACGTGCAAGAGGAAATAAATTTTAAAAAAGTCTTACTACCACATAAAATATGATAATTGAAATGACAAGAAAATCTTTCATTCACATAAATATAAAAAAAATAAAATGATAAAATTAATTCAAACTGTAATAACTGATAATGTTTTCATCCACCTATACAATCCACGTGTATATTTGCAAACTCTCAATAAATCTGTTGAGCTTACCGTTTGAACATTGTTTTTAGGACAAAGTGATCTAACCCTCAATGCCTCTTCACGCTGTACTGTCGCAATGACTATCAAAATGCTTAAACATAATTTCAAAATAAACTAATAATATAATATTTACGTGCATTCATAAGTTCAGTTATATTACTTTTAAATAATTTTTATTCGTTTACAGAGATGACGAGATGATCTTTTCAATGAGTTTGTTGCAAAGCAGCCATTTCAATTGTCTCATAAACAATATTAAAATTCTAATATTGTTTTCGAGACAGATACAATTTTAGAAATTATTAATTATAAATTTTTCTTCTTTTCTTTCTACCTGGAAGGGAAATGATTTTTTTCTGATTTTGGTTCAAATAATTGATATCAATTTTTAATCTCATTTTATTTCTTTAAACATTGGTTTCACACCTAAGAGTAACCCACGCCTTCGAATGACACAAAACTATTGACAATGAACGTGCGACTGTTACCAAAATATTATTTTCGCTCTACTGTTTGATACAATCCCCCTTTTATTTATAATTGGTTTTTCATTCATATTATTTTGTAAATATTGAAATTCGTTAACAATCGTAAGGACTGAGTGCGAAAAATGTTACTAACTTTAAAATCGTCTATCTTCTAAACCATATTTTTGATTGAAAAAATACCGACTGTTTGGAAAAATGTGTTTAATTCAAAGTAATTTTAGTAAGCTAAGAAAGATTATTTATTTTTTTAATAAATTCTGTGGGATTTTCCGGAAAGCCTGTCAATAAACTTGCAATTGTAGTTTCTGTCAGGTTTTTGCATTATTCACTTGTTCCGAAAATCTACAATTGTCTTGTTTGTCATCTGTAATTGCATTTTTACCGGGGCCCTATATCTTTCGATTGGGCAAAGCTCTGGACAATTTGGTGGGTTCGCCTCTCTTTGCACCAAAATCGACGATATTGTCATCGTACAACTTCTTGGCTGCCTTACCACAGTGGTACGATGCAAAATCCGGCCAAAAGAAAGTAAGACCTTTGTGGTGACTTATGAATCTTAATAAACCCTTTTGCAAGCCCTCCTTCACATAGACTTTTGTGTTTATTGTGCCAGATGTGACAAAGCATTTACTCCTTTTTCCGCATCCACATAAAGCCTGCCAAACAAGAAATTTTTTTGGAAACTTAGATTTTTTTTGCTTCTAAATTTTTCTTCAACTCCTCGTCTCTTATTTGCAGAGCAAATTCTTGTCCGGGTAGCTGAGAAAACTCGCAGAGCACATAAGTGTCATCATCCACAATTCAACATTTTTTCTTCGCAAGAAAACTTTCTGGCTCGCTGTTGCGCTTTTACGTTCTTCTTAGCGTTCTGGTCTGGTACTGTTAGAACTTTATACGTTTTTAAACCTACAGACTGTTTAATTTTCCAAACTGTTTTCTCGCTACAATTTACCTTTACCGCCAGTTTTCGATTTGATAGACAAGGATTTCTCTCTAACAGAGCCTTTACTTTCTAAAAACGTTCAAGTTCTCATTAAAGTTTTTAATAATGTTAGAAGCTGTTTTCTGACAAACCCTTGCCTTTCTGACAATTGTTTTCTGACTTGATTGTGGATTTTCTTGAAATAAACGATTAATTAATTCGCGACTACTTGTTTCTGACGACATATTCATGAAAAATGAAATTTAAAAATGAATACTAAAATGAATTTTATTTTGATTTATTCAAACAACAGCGTACTTGATTCGTTTTTTGTAATTAGTGAATTTATGTTCGAGTTATAGAGATTTAAAGTTAGTTATATTTTTCGCACACAGTCCTTATACAGTATTAAAGATATATAAGAATCACTACAAACCATATTTTTAGTTTTATGAGACTGTAATGTAATTTGAAAAGAGGGTAAGAGTAATATTACTAAGAAATTTAAAATGTAAATCTGAGTGTAAATTATTGTCATTCATTTTAAAAATTCTTTTGACATTTTTTATTTACATTTATATTTATTATATTTTTATCTTTATTGTATAGGATATTTTTATTTAGTTTTTTTGTAATCTTTTTTTCGTTATCGACGAAATATCTAACAAAATTTGAATATAGTGTTTGGAACATACTATTTCGATAATTTATTTCTAATTCACTTACTGAAAGTTTTAAAAACATCAAACTGCAGACGGGAAGGAATTATAGCCGAGAATAAATAACTGAAGATTGTTCACCAATAAATTGGTGCTCTTCTTATCAAATTAATACACATATCCTTTCTTGGAGGGTTTGTTGAGTGCTGAATGCCAAAGGATATAAAATAAAATTCAGATTTCCTCATCAAATCTTCATAACCCAAATTTAAGCTCAGATTTTATTATTAAAATACTTCATAAATCCTGATTTTATTTCAGAGATTATTTGTAAGTATTTTGATAGTAATTGCGAGAGAGTTAACTAAGTCACGTTACCTTATAATCAATGTTCAAACGAAATTCTCAACAAATTCATTAAAAGTTTACATATAGATTTAAACTGATAGCTGAACATTTAGTCTATTCTTTACAATCATGGCCGATTGATCAAACTTTTATTGAAATTTTAAAATAGAAACGTTTTCTTACTAATTCAAAGAAAAAATATATAAAAAAACTTTCCTCATAAAAAAGAATTAATTAAATAAAATAGTTTTTGTAAATTATTTATTTTTGAAATATACCTGATAAAAATAATTAGAAATGCCTTTTTCGAATTATTCTTTCATGAAAAAATGGTAAGTATCACTAGTAATAAACTTTATCCTCCAACAAGTCATAAGGTATCATCACGAGTTTGTCTTACTTTAATAATCAATATTCCATCTCCATGACCAAGGTCATATTGACCACCATTGTGATGGGCATTTGTATCATGCTTGAATGAAAAATGAATGCAAAATAAACGCCTGAGATTTCACAAATGTACATACGAATGTATATTTATCTTGAACTAGTACTTAAATGTTTTGACTTAAACTCGACATAACCCGATTTTTTTTACCTTAAACTTGATATGTAATCAGAATGAACTTGATTGGAAAGCGAAAACTTGTCATGGGAATGACTTTCTCTCTTTAACACAAAATAATAACTGTACCATACATGCCACAGTACACCTATTAGTTTTGATTGTCTGACATCAAATGAAACCATTTGAAGTTCAGTGTATGAATTGTCAAGTGATCAACGATCTGTACAAGACGCTTGAATGCTGCGCACTAAATACCTTTGCAGTACATCCAAAACGACAACATTCAAAAATTATTAAATAAGAAAACAAATTTTCATTCAAAATTCAAAGGTTATTAAAATATTTGTATAAATTATATGTTCATCTGAGGTGCGTGATAATCTAAAAAATCACTTATTAATTAATGAATAATTATAATGAACTGTACAATGATACTTATCTTCATAAATTATTTTATGATTTGACTATGTACTCTTAAACAATTTATAATCTCTACTCGTGAAATGTAAAATATTAAGAGTGACTTGACTCGGCCCCTTACTCGTAAAATGTTTTACAGACTCGACTCGTAAAATATATTTGGTGACTCCACTCACGAAACGTAAAAAATTTTAGCGACTCGACTAGCAAAATATTTTGCGCGACTCGATTCGACTAGAGTCGAGAAAATAGTGACTCGACGACGACACTGTTAATCATTATGAATCATTAAAAATTTATTATTAATATAAATTTTATTATGCATAATCAGGAATGACTAATCGAAGAATGCACAGTTTTCGATGAGTCAGCGGTACTTCTGGCAAAATTGAAATATCATTATAAAACTATGGTTATGCGAAACATCGCTTGCTATATGAATCAATTTGTTCTACTCGTTATGCGAGGTTCCACTGTATACGTAAAACCATCATAGTCATAAATATTTTTATTAAAATTTTAAAATTAAAAGTTATTTTGATTTCTTTGAAATTTTAAATAAATGAAAAATTATTCGAAAATAGAGGTCGGCGGATTGATTATTAATTAAGAAATAGTTTTGTTTGAAAACTGTTTATAATAAATGTATAAATTAAATGAAACGGATTTCTGAAATTGATATTACAAACATCTCTCACGTATTATTACATTATAGTTTCTTTAATAAGAAAAGCATATCTAATAACTAAAAATCATTTTTATACCCTAAAGATTTATTATCTTTATTATAAATCAAGAAAAGAAAATTACGACAACTACTGCTGCAACTACAACTGCTTCAACTACGACACCAATTCCAACATATACAACCACAGGTGAGTTTTATTATTTCATATTAATATTATTATTCTAAGATTCCTTTTACAAAATGGAATCTCTACAACTTTATTGAGAGCTTCTAATGACTTATTGATTACACAATACTTACCAACAATATATAAGTAACTTTTCTTTTAAAGATCAGCTGTTTTGAAGGTGACGGTTAAACTGTYGAAATTAAAAAACAATATGTAARGCTAAATACAAGATAAAAACACGTTCACAATATTCTCATTTGAAAAAAGYAAAAATCACATAATACAAATAATAAAATATATTTCATAAATTTAATTCTAAAAATGAAATTAATTTTATGTTTTTGTTAAGYACTTATTATAAAGKAAARTAAATAGTACCAAAATCTTCAATGTATTATATCACAATRTAGTTTCCTTAAWAAGAAAAGCATATCTAATAACTAAAAAATCATTTTTATACCCTAAAGATTTATTATCTTTATTATAAATCAAGAAAAGAAAAGTACGWCAACTACTGCTGCACCTACAACTGCTTCAACTACGACACCAATTCCAACATATACAACCACRGGTGAGTTTTATTATTTCATTTTACTATTACTATCCTCAGATTCCTTTTACAAAMTGCAWTCTCTACAACTTTATTGAGAGCTTCTAATGATTTATTGATGACTTATTGATTACAYAACACTTACTAACAATATATATATATGAKGGGTTAGTTTAAATTTAAGTTTCGMCAAAATAGTTTATTATTTTTTTAATTTGAAAATTTAAAAGAAATAAATTAAAAAATTAAAATGTAGAATAAAAATATGACAAAATAAATACTTATTTAAAATATGTTTACAGTAATAACAATTGATATATTTTAATAAAAGTTATGAAATAAGTTTAAATAAATTTTAAAATAAATAATTAACGGATTAATATTTTAAGAAATATTTTTTTTAATAAAAGGCTTTATTGTAATTTAAATTTATTAGTTTTTAATACAAAGTTTCGTAAAAATGTAAAATTATATTAAGGTTTAAATTTTGTAAATTTTCAAAATTTAATCAAAAAAATTTAATGAATTAATTTTAGGCGAAATAATGGAATTAAATAGAATTTTGTTTGAACATGTGAATTGTTGATATTAATACATTTGGTGGTGCTAAATTATGACTTCGGAATTTGATAATAATAAAAGTGGCATAAACGCTACTTACATGACGAACAACGCTGCTTTGGACAACTTCACGAACCAATTACTCCCTGTATTAACAGCATCATAATTTGAATGCAAACATTTATTGACAACACAAACAGTTTCTTCACATCAATTTTCATTGGTCATCCTTCTTTGATTGATATAGTTTTTTTGTTAATATATTCAAATCTAAAAAAATAATGAATGGGAAAGTTTAATATTAAATTTTAATTTTTCAAAATTTTTATTGGATAAAAGTCATTACATAATTTTTTAAATAAACATTAATTTTTAAAATATATTAAATTTAATAAGTTAAAATCGTCTACTAAAAATATTATTAAAATTCATAATTATCAAACTTTAATTAATTAGTACTTAAAATTAATATCATTAAATTAATTTCATTAGATTCAAATAATCAATCAATAAACATATCAATCCCATTTGAGTAGGAGAGTCACAAATCTAAACAGCATACAAACAACAAACTTACAACATTCCAAATTATCCCTCACACCCTGAAAGGTTCAGGAAAGGTGAAAATGTGGAGACGTTAATAGAAGAATGTGAAACATTCTTCCGATTCGCGGGAGTGGCAAAAGCGACACAAGACGTCACTGTCTTATGTCTGTTGGACAGAGACATAAATGAAAAATATAGAACCGTTGACATGTCGATAAGTGGTTATAAAAATCGACTTCGAAAAGCATTTGGTAGGACATCTTCGCTATTTGAGAATTGGTCGGAAGCTTGCCGGTATAGGATGAAGGATGATATACATGAAGTTTTTTTCGAAAACATAGAAAAGATGACAAAAAAAATTATACAACATAATATTTCAAAATAAAGCATAATGGAAACATTATTAATGAACTGTTGTGATGACATGGATATCAAGAAAGAAGTTTAGATGAATAATGTAAAAGGAGTAGAACAAATAAAATAAAGATAAAAATGATACATGAGATTAAAAATATAGAGGATCAGATAAACATAGTTAGAGAGAACGGAACGCAGAACAGACCCAGGAGCTACAAGGATGCTGGTACTCAAAATAATAATAGATTTGAACAAAAGCATACACGAGTCGGGGGCACAGAAAAGAACAGATATACTAATGATCAAAACTGGGAGAGAAACCAATACTCGAGTGCAACAAATAGACATCGGGAGACTAGTAAATGCTTCGGATATGGAATGGAGGGACATACTAGAAAAAACTGTACAGAAAGGAGACAAATCAAATGCCATGGTTGTGGACAGGAGGGACATGTAAGAAGAAACACTCGAATATCGAATGTAAACGGTGCTATTATAGAGGTCATCGGGAGTACGAATTTTACACCAACTTAAACGGCAGAAGAAACCAACATAGGTCAACCAATAACAATAATCAAGGAGGGGGTTACAATCAACAACAATATAGAGATAGAGAAGACATGAGAAGAGGAGACAATAGAGGATTATTAGCGAACATTGAAGAAGAATATGAGGAATCGGTAATGGAGAAAGATCACCAAAAAGACAGAGCCTCGACAGAAGGGAAGCCAGTCGGGGCAATAAACTAATAAATATAAAGGACTCCCAAAATATCGGTATTTATAGTAAAAGTAGTATAACAGATATTATAGACGTAATGAGTGACAAATCAGAAAATATTAAAGCAGTAGAATGGATCGTAAATGATAAAGTTCGGAAGTTTATAAAAGACGATGTATACGGAGATAATTGTGGAAAATTTTTAGTTGAACTAGTAGAGGACAGAAATACTAGCGAAGAAACCAGGATTTTAACCATAGAAGAATGGAGAGCTAGGTCGAAATGCAAGGTCGCCCAAGTGTAAAAGTAAAGATACAACATATCAAGGAGGACTGTTTATTAGACACTGAGGCTAGAGTGAACGTCATGAGCAAGATAATTTTTGACAAACTAAATGATGTGGAATTGGAAGCAACATATATTAAATTACACAGCTAATAACAGTCCACTAGAATGTATTGGTAAGATATCAGTGAATGTAAATATCAAAGACAAACAGAGAAATATAACGTTTATAGTTGTAACTGACATTAAAGCAGACATAATAGATGGGATAAATTTTCAGAGTGAGTTCGGAATTGAGTTATGTTGGATAAAGAAAAATGATGAAATAATCGATCAACATTTTCAAGTATATAATTTAGAAGCAAGATTCGGCCGGAAAGTGACAGATGAGGAACGATTTCAGAAAGCCAAAAATGCGATGCATATGGCTGATAAACCAAAGACAATCAATATCGTAGAGAGGCATAAAAGAGTCTTCATGGCGGATAAATGAAATATAGGATGCACGAAGCTGATAAAACACAGAATAGATACAAAAGGACCGCCAATTAATTTGAGACCACATAGACTATCTTTATTATCAATATATATAACTTATTATAAAGGAAAATAAATAGGACCAAAATCTTCAATGTATTATTACAATATAGTTTCCTTAATAAGAAAAGCATATCTAATAACTAAAAAATCATTTTTATTACCTAAACATTGATTATCGTTATTATAAATCAAGAAAAGAAAAATACGACAACTACTGCTGCACCTACAACTGCTTCAACTACGACACCAATTCCAACATATACAACCACAGGTGAGTTTTATTATTTCATATTAATATTACTATCCTCAGATTCCTTTTACAAAATGCAATCTCTACAACTTTATTGAGAACTTCTAATGATTTATTAATGACTTATTGATTACACAACACTTAGCAAAAATATATATGAGGGGTTAGTTTAAATTTAAGTTTCGCCAAAATAGTTATTTTATTTTTTTAATTTGAAAATTTAAAAGAAATAAATTAAAAAATTAAAATGTAGAGTAAAAATATGATAACATAAATACTTATTTAAAATATG
>MQRK01246850.1:0-15071 GCA_001938485.1 Girardia tigrina
GATAGTTCCTTTTCACTCAATTATTATTATTAATATAATTATCTACTTACAATTGTAAGTAGATAATATGAGCGTTAGTGAAGCAGGCAGTGAGTGACTTGGGCTTTTATAATATAAATAAGAATTTAACATTAAAAAGTTGAGTAAAAGTTTTTAATAATAAAGTATTTACATAAATTTTTGACGATTATAAAATCATATTTATATTTATACTTATTTATTTCCGATTCGTACCAAATAAGAAAAAATAGTTCCTCGAAAATTGTTTTACAAATCGTTTTTGTTATAGAAATATATTTTTCCATGTTATGACTTCAATTAATGATTTCGAATTTAACAATTTTAAACATACCTTTGAATTAACTACGGTTAAAAAATTTATATATTATTACTTTATAAAATATTTATTTATTAAAACAGTAATTTGCTACAATGATTCTAAAAGTTTAAAAAATAATATTTATATCTTTTTTAGATATCATTTTAGATAACAAATGTAATTTTTATAACCATAATAAAGAATTAATGTATGAGAAAAATATAAAAAATAATTTGGAAGAAGTATAAAAAATATTACATAAAAAATTATGAAAAATATTTTAAATATTTTGGAAAAATATAAATATTATTACACAAAAATAATGAAAAAAGAATTGAAAAGAACTGTTTGTATGGCGCATCAGAACGACTCCCGAAGACTTCCTTTTCTCCTTCTTTCAAGGAAAATAATCTCGCAATTTTTCGTAGTTTCTCACTTATTTCAAGAAAAAATGCTAATAATATAAAAGCTAAAAACAATTAGTAAAAGTGATGCGTGAAATTTCTTTCTTGAAGAAACATTTCTCTCTTCTGTAGACAAAAAAGTGATTTATATTAAGTAAGAGTCGCTCGTTTTGAGCTGTTTATTATTTATATTAATAATTAAATTGAATTATTTCTGTATAAGTTGAAATTATATTTTATCACAAAGAAAAATAAGAAAATCTTTTTTTTCAATTTGAAATTCGTTTTAAAAAAACAATAAAATAAATATTTATCCTTGGATTATTAATAAAAAATAAGATAATTAAAATTTATTTTACTTAATATTTATTATTGTTTGGAATTTATTTATGCAAAGATTAGTCAAGATGTAATATAAAATAAAGATTTTAATGGATCAAAACATAATGCATCGTCTGTCCAATATATAATCTCGCCAGGGTCACATTAGGCTTTTTTTATAAAATTTAATGTATAATAAATCTTATTCTCTTCGAAATATTCCTGGTTTGTATTAATGCATTGGTCTTATCTCGGTTTCCAATGCTCAAAACATCCATTTGAATCAATAGAAGTCAGGTTTATCTATTGCTTCGTAATTTCGCGTCTGAGCGCCTTCTCATCATCATATTACTACTCTCGCATGACCCTTTTTTTTGCGAAGAAAGTAAACATAAAGGAAGCTACGTCTGATCTGCATCCTGATAATCTAGCGTCAGACACTTGTCATAAATGATCCATCATCACCACCTAAATTAAGTCCTACACATCCCTTATCCTCCATTTACTACTTGAGAACTTCCAAAGAGTATTCACAGTTTGTTATTCACGAAGACTTGTGATGTGCAACCCCGAGAATCTCCGAAAAGTTAGCTTTCACTGTCAAATGACTTTTGAAACATTTGATCTTTTTGAAGAGAGCTGTTTTCTCAAATGTTTTATTTCCTTACAGTTTTTTAAATTAGCTCTGAATTTTTCCAAAATTTTTCCACAAATCTTGTGTTCAGAATGAAAAATTATGAGACATTGTAAGATTATATACTTTATTCTGATGGTCTAACTTTCAATTTGTGATCAATCTTTCGACTCATCTGTTTACTTGGTCATCAATAATAATATTATTAATTAAAATAACTATATTAAAATATTTTCTACTTTTTATTTGATTTACTACGGTGTAGTAAGGCTCAAATAACATAAGAGTTTCTATTAACTTTATTATACAATTACCATAAGTAAAAATTTTTCTTTGATCGATACATTAAAACAATTATTGAATGTTCTAGAATAAAATTGTTAATTTTATAAATAAAAATAATAATTCAACAGAAAATATTCATACTTTTTAAAAATTATTTTAAATATATTCAAAAATCAGGATGAAGACAAGGTTCATGGACGAACAACTTTGATGAAGTTTTTTTAGTAAAATAAATACTTGTATACAATTTATATATCCCATGTAAAATAGCTTTGCTTTTTCTTTAAAAATATTTTAACACTTATGAAGTGGTAGTCTCCGGATCGAGCTGCGGAGACCCGCACCGCTTCAACGTGTGGTGGCACGGATTGGCCGGTCCAGTACTGACCCGTAACAGTCGCTCTCCTGGCTCGATGCGGCTTCCCGGACCACATCCCTATCTCTGTGAATGCCGATGTCACTCGAAAAGGCGGGTGGTTCGCTCGGTTCGTCGAAATGCGGCCCGAGAGCAAGATCGGTGAGGTTGTGGGCATCCACCATGGATCGCCGAATTGTGTAAGGCGATGGCGCATCTGATTTAACCGATTGAGGCCGCTGTCGTTCAGTGCAGTTTTAATTATTATCCATTAAAATTTTAACGTGACAAAATAATATCGAATTATCACATATATTTATTTATCAGTAAATAACAAAATTTTAATTTGTAACACATTTAATTATTTAATTAGGTCCGATAAACAACAGAAAAATGTTGATGGTTTTTAGAGCACCACAAGTTAACTTGTATTTAAGTAATTTTAATAATAGTTAGGCTTTAAAACATGGTTGATCATTCCAAATCTAACATTAAATTTCATGGTGGCATAAATATATATGCATAAAATTTACTGCTTTAAAATAATATAATATAAAATAATATAATGTTGTGATTGTTTGGTAACTCAGACTGACCTGAATAATTTGATAAAGATCATTTATAAACAATATTCGGTAAAATCTGCGTCAAAGAAATATTGATTTGCTCAACAATAAATTAGTATTAAAAGCCTTTTCATTGCAACCTACTTGAAAGTAGAAAATTTTGGAAAAGGCATTTTGAAGTGCTCAAGTGCTTAATGAAGATAAAAAACAATAACGAGTTTAGTACTTAAGCATAATTATTGCCATGCTAGTCAAGAAAAAATTGTCACTAAGAACGGAGAGAAGTGTTTTTGTTGAAATTTAAAAAGTGGAAAAACTGGATGATAAGTGCAGTGTCCTACCCAATATTTATGTCATTCCTATATTTATTTTTACAATAAATTACTCGTTACTATATTTCCAAGTCCCTTGTCGAACGCTTGACTTTCAGTAGCCTTCTCCGAAGGGGACTTGGAAAAATAAAACCCAGTATTTTAAAGAACTTTTAATTCTGGAGAATTCTCTTACAGGTATTATCAACCGTAATTAACTTGATTTAGCTCTGAGGGAAATCCTTTCTTTGTGTTTTTGGGATATTATCAATATGTATCTCCTTATCATTGTAAAAAATAAAGGTTACATTTGATAAGATTTTCAGCAAACACGTATATAAATAGTACTATATGTATAAATAAATCAATATATATATATATATATATATATAACGGCTGAGCTGAATTTTCGTCTTTGAAAGTTTCTACTTTAATTTTTAAATCGTAATTATTATCATTTATTATTTATTGTTCGGAATTCTGTGTTGATTTAACAGTCAATCAATTAAGTCGGCTCCCGGCATCTTTCGGCCAAGGCGCTGTACAGACAGAACTGCCTCGATGCGGGCTATGCAGATTTACCTCAACTTTACGCGTATTCAGTACATGTTCCTCCATTTTTTCGCATTTTATCAGCAGATATATGATCATAGTGAAATTTAAGCTTGATAGAATTCAGAAGATAAAGAAATTTTGCAAATTTGACTTAAATTGATTTTTAGAATTGTAATTAGTAAATAAGTGATGGAATTCGCAATTCATTAAATAAATTAGTATTTTATTAGTATTTTCATAAAAATGTTAATCATAGTATGCATTGAGCATTACAGACATGTATAGATAGTAATTATTTAAAAAAATTGTATTAATTTTATTTTTGAAAAATATTTTATTAAAGTTATCAATAAAGCTTTTATTACTTAAATTTTCACGTTAAAAGTTTTTAGATTTACATTATTAATAAAAAAACTTTTAAATGAAATTTTGATGTTATTTATTAATACCAAAAAATTTTAATTTATACTAAATTGATTTTTAGCAAAGTAATAAAAATCGTCATTTATCAAAAAAAGTATTTTATTAGTATTTTATAAATATTTTTACGAAATCTCATGTAAGAATCATCCAAATCGTCATTATTCGAAATCAATGTTACTTTAACCATTAAACGCCTTGTACGGTTTTCGATCGACTTCATCGGCTTCCGGGCATCTTTCGGCGAAGACGCGGCACCAACAGAATTTTATTGATGTGGGCTATCCTGATTGGCTACTTCCTTAAATGGATTCACTCCACAATTTAACATTTAAAAGCTTGACGGACAAACAAACAAAAACACTTTTTAGACAAGTATTATATATATATATATATATATATATATATATATATATATATATGTATATATTGTCGAATACTCCTTTATTCGTGATCACATATTCTTTGATCATATTACTTTCATCATTGAATTTTTCTGTTATAATTTACTGTTAATAATATAAATATTTATTAATAATGTTTTTAATTATAGTTTGAGCTACTTTATAAATTATCGTAATTTAGGTCAATCTATCACCTAGCAAAATAATAAGGAAGAGCCAAACCAAATCTTTAGGCTAAAAAATATTTTCTATATTTGTTAGCTCCAAAAAGATATTCTTTTGTATGAATTATTGCCGAACACCTAAACTCGTTCTGTTGAGATGTTTTATTAGTAATTCAACAAGATTGCTAAAATAATGCCACAAAAACCATTTAACCGACACCAAAATGTCTTGTTCTTATAAAAATATGACAAATAAAAAATGTGTAACAAATAAAGAAGCGCTGGACCCCACTGCATGGCCTGACCCTTCACCTTCAGAGTGCTGTCTGTTTTTCAGCTTAGAGAACACTCAATGTGTATCAGATGATGTTTCTATACTCAATGTTGTAGAATCTTAAATTAATAAATCAGTTTAATATTGCATCGAGAATCACTTATTTTCGGTAGGTCGTTTATTTAGTCCGATTAACATCATTAATTTTTCTTTATAAGATTCTATTTAAATATATAATTTAGTTATACTTAATAAATATCATATTCAAATGTCCCTTTTCCTGTTTAAAAATTATATTTCCTTCAATCCGAATAATAATATTTCAAAAATTTATCGTAACAAAAATAGAAGGATTAAATGGTAAAGTGTAAATTTAAAGATCATACTATGAACTTCTAAAAGAAGACGAATAAAAAATGATGGCCAGGACATCCATGACTTTTGCTTAAATTTTATCCCCTTATTTTCTAACATGAACCTCTTCATCATGTGAAAAAAACCTTAACAAATAAAAGAGAAAGATATAAGAATCGTAGCTTTCCTATCAAACGAAAGACGGATTTGAAAATATAAATAAATCGGGTACTATTTTTTATGTATTATTAGTGTATTGAATTCTGTACATTGGACCTTATCATCGTCAAGTGATTCTTGTAACGTGAACGGTCAAGATGTGACCCTGAGACTTTTCGTTTCTATTTATTATCAATATCTTTATTAGTTATAACAATCTAATGATATTATTAATATAAATATTAATAAAAATAAAAGCTTTCAGCAATGTTACCTTAATCGACCCGTCCGACAAAAAAATGGAGGAAGCATCAACCTACCTTTGGAAAAAAAAGACAATTAATTTTTCCCTGAATAAATAATTCTATCAAATAAATTCGCTAATTAAAGTTAGAGAAAAAAAGAAGTCAAAGGAAATGTCCATTTAATCTCAATTTATAACGTGTAACTGTTAAATGTTGGCCAAAGTTTTTTTATCTAACATAATATTTCCCTATTTTACGTTTATTGACGATTTTCAATTAAAAATCTCTTCATTTTCGACTTTTGCTATCTTATACAGATTTACTCTGAAACGCCTAATACCCTCACATCATGAAGTATTCACCCATCTATCGTATGTTTTCCATAAAATAATTCTGAAAAATAGTTTCAACACTAAATTAGTCCATCCCTCAAAATATTTTGTAAAATTGTTGAATGAGTAATGTCAGTAAAGTTAACTGGATTACTTTAACCACAAATGTATTTTGGTTTAAATCAATAAAAGTGGTGTTAGATCTATAGCAATGCAGGGGCGCAGCTAAGAGGAGGATATAAGGGGATCTATCCCCTCCGAAATATTTTCGAAACATTTTCCGTACTAAAAATTTACTAAATATACTTAAAGTTTACTTCCATTAAATCTTCTATTTAATAAAATTCTCGAAATTTTAATCATATTGAATTAATTAACTCTTATGAAAATATTATTAACCCGTTAACCGCCAAAATAAAACTAAAAAATTTATTAATACGGAACGTTTATTTTATTACTGCGTAGCACAAAATAAACAATAAATCAACGAAAAAATCGAAAATTACATTTTGAGTCCGTTTTGAATGGGTGTGCTCAATTGAGTACAGTGGCGTATTATGTGTGAAAAATGTGTGAAAAAACTACATCCAATAGTTCACTGTACCCAATCAGATACAGAGGCGTCATATGAGTTAATATAAAATTTAATTTGGTTTTATAAAATTTGATTCAGCAACATGTAGATTAATCGATTTTTTAAGTAATGGATAAATAAATATACTTATTAATTAATTAACTATTTATTTATTTTTCTTTAATTTCTTAAAATACCCTAAATAATCTTCGATTCCTGAGATTTTTTTTAACAAATTCGTTCAAACAAAGAGTCACTCTCAGGGAATTATTGTAAGTTTTAGAGTATATAAAAACCTTTATAAAAGTAAATTTTAAAATCTTTTGGTCGAAGGTTAAAGACGTACAAAATATTTTGTGAATATATAGTAAGCAATACATATTGGAACTCAAAGAATAAGTTAGGAAATATACCTTGCATTCATCGAGAAAAAAAAATTATTTTATCACATCATAAATTTAAAATTTTAAAATATTTATATTTATTCTATATTTATTAAATAATTTTAATTGTAATTCTGTGATAGTATAAATTAACCTTCTCATCTTTGTAATTATAGAGGGTCGTCACTTGATCGAACAGGTATCCCAAGTACCAATTTCTATTGTCCAAATTTCCCACAGACACTTTAGATTGGTATTTGACCATAACCGTAGAACAAAAGATTTTAGATCGTTCCTTGGAACATTTATTGACACATTTTACTCCATAACGGGTCGTTATATTCACGACTATACAATTTCCGCTAATAAATTCCGTTTCATGTCCATAGGGAGCGATTATTAAGTGTAAAAGAATACATTCGATAATAAATCCGGACACCGCCACCGAAGCGCATGAAATATACAGAAATTTTAATATGCTATGGCGACAGTTATTATTATTTCGCATATTTTTCTGAAAAGAAATGTAACTCAAATTAAAAAAATTGAACGCAATTGAATGAATTTTTGTTATTTTACACCAATGAGATTTCGACAAATTATATTTTAGTTAGAATTATGAAAGTATAATTTATGTTTAATCAAAAGTATTGTCTTATTTTTGCAAAATAAGATTTAAAGAATAATTTTAATTAATGAAATCAGGAAACGTGATGTAGGTATTTTAATATATCCCATTATTTATAATAGAGATCATATAATATTCACAAGTCATAGATCTTGTGGTGGGATTTTATCGACTTATACCTATTGTTGTGAAAGTCTTGTCAATAGACTTTTACACTAAATTTAAGGAAGGAACTTATTCTGATATGTATCAATTTATTTATGTTTCGTTTCGAGATTATTAGTATTGCCTTTCGTTTTAAATCAATCTTTGATATTTAGAAATGTGTTTTAATGGCAGCCAAATGTGCTGAGATTGTCCCATTGTTACGCGTGGGCTGCCTTAAAGATGACATTACCAAACAACTTGGATGTACTTTGCGAATAGCAGATCAAGTCAACCAAAAATTGACTTCAAACGAAAGTCAATAAAATAGGCCTAAGAATTTATGAAAATCAAAACTTAACCTTTCCGAGCACAAAAAAATCATCATGGCCTACCCAGGGTGATCAATCATAGTTCGAGCTTCAAGGTTTAATTTTTATAAGTAACAGATCAGTCGTGCAGTCAAGAACGTATGTTTTTATCAATACGGTGCACCATGACATAATGATAATGCCGTCCAAAAGTCCGTGGAGGACAAAGCCGTACTTTTTACAACTAAAGACAAGTAGCCACCATCTCCACCAGATGTAAATCCTCTGGATTACTTAAGATAGGTATAGAATGAATCCTGTCGTGACACAAGTTACAAGGCCCTGAGGAATTCTGTTGCCAAGGTCTGGAAAAATCTGCAGATGTGTTTGTGTTGAAAGCCTCTGCAGTATTCAGAAAACGTCAGGAAGGCGACTTGCATGAAGGAGACGATCATTTAAAAAATTGTCTAAACCTCGTCTATTCAACTTTAATTTAAAGTTTAAAAAACGTTATCTTTCATATTTTATGAAATATATATATATATATATTTATCTGCTTGGAAAGATTTTTTGAAACAACTTTATGCTTAGAATGATTTCAATGTACTTTTTTGTAAAGGTAGTAATATAAGTTTGTGTAATGAATTTTATAATTTATATAATTTAGTTACAATTTCTGATATTGATGTTGCAACCACTTCTCACATGGCTACTAACGCTGCAATGGATATCTTCACGGGTCAATTGTTACCTGAAAGGTACAGGAAACGCGATAATGTGGATACATTTATTGAAGAATGTGAAACATTCTTTAATTTAGCAGGAATAGCGTAGTCCAAACAAGAGACAATAGTCATTTGTTTATTGTAGAGAGATCTGAAAGATCGATACAAAGCGATAGATAAGACAATAGTAGGTTATAAAGACCGATTGTGAAAGGCATTCTGTCAAACTTCCTCACTATTCGAAGACCTGATTGAGGCATGCCGATACTAGATGAAGGAAGACATACAGGAAGTATTTTTTGAGAAAGTAGAAAAGCTCGCTGTCAAGATCTTGAAACACGACTTTTCAAAAGAGGCCCTCATGGAAGAATTATTGTTACATTGTTGTGATGATGTGGGCATAAAAACGAAGTGAAACTTAACAAAGTGAAAGGAATAGATGAGATAAAAGAAAAGATAAAGGCAGTACATGACGTCAAAAGTGTGACAGAAGATGTGAATGTAGTAAGAGACCTGTGGATGCAAAACAGACCCTGGAGTTACAGAGAAGCAGTAACAGGGGAAAATAAATACGGAAAAAATCAGATATGGTTAGTAGAAATAATACAGAATACGCTCAAGGCATGAAAGCGGTCAAATATATAAATTGTGAAAAAGTAGGTCACACAAGTGAAACATGTAGACAAAGAAAACCAATCAAGTGTTTCGGATGTGGACAAGAAGGACACATGATAAGAAATTGTTTGGAAAGAAGAATTGTTAAAGGAGACCAATTAAATGTTATGGTTGTAGACAACAGGGACACGTAAGAAGAAACTGTCCAAACATCGAATGCAAAAGATGTCAAGATAAAAGTCACAGTGAAAGTGAATGTTATAAAAACCTAAATGTCAGAGGAAGACAGCAAAATACAGGGGACAATAACTATCGAGGATCGGGATACAATCAACAAAGATATTGGGATAGAGAAGACAGAAGACGAGGAGATAATCGAAGATTCGTGAATAACATTTTAGAAGAATATGAAGAATGGGTTACAGGAAATGAACACCAAAATGCAACGTCTCGACAGAAGTGTAGTCAGTCGGGGTAATAAATTATAAGATACCAGCAATTCGCAAAGTATTGGTATTTATAGTAGAAGTAATATATCAAATATTATAGACATAGGAATAGACGATGAAAGGAATGTTGAGATAAGCGAAGCAAGAGTAAATGATAAAGCACGGAAATTTATAAAGAAAGAAAATTTTGAGGATAAGCTTGGACGAAGTTTAGTAGGAACAATTGAAGAAAAGAACACAGAAGAAAATGTCAGGATATTGTCAATAGATGAATGAAAAGCAGAAAATATATCTTATGATAGAATGTAAGGCTGGCCGAATGTAAAGTTGAGGATTCAAGGTAACATCGGGGATATTTTATTAGACACAGGTGCAAGAGTTAATGTAATTCACAGAAAGATTTTTGAGAAACTAACGAACGTATAATTAGAAATGCAGATATTAAATTAAACTGTGCGAACAGTAGTCAACTTGATTGTATGGGTAAAATTTCAGTGGACGTAGAAATTAAAGAAAAACGGAGAAATATAAGGTTCATTGTAGTAAATGACATAAAACCAGACATAATATGAGGAATGGAACTGCAGATGGCGTTTGGAATCGAGTTACATTGGAAAAAGAAAGAAAATTAAAAAAGAAATTAAAAGAAAGAAAGAAAAAAAATAAAAAAAATAAAAAGAAAAAAACAATTTTATCAAGTATGTAACTTAGAAACCTAATTTGGACGTAAGGTTACAAACGAGAAAAGATTCAAAAGAGCCATGGAAATTATGAAAATTGCAGATAAATCAAAGATTGTTGATATTGTTAAAAAACATCAAGGAGTTTTTATGGCGGATAAATGGGATATCGGATGTACGACAATGATTAAACATAGAATAGACACGATATGACCTCCAATTAATCTTAGACCACATAGGCAACCAGTTAATCTGGAAGAAAAGATCGATGAAACTATTAAGAATTTGTGGGTAAACAACATTATTAAGAAATGTAATTCACCATGGAATACACCGATGATTTGTGTATGGAAGAAAGAAATGAATGATGTTAGAATTTGCTTGGATTTTAGACAGCTAAACCTAGTCACGAAGAGACAGGCATTTCTTATACCAAATATGACAGAAATGATGAACAGATTTTATGGAACCAGATATTTCACATCAATCGATTTAGGCAATGCATATTACCAGGTCGAACTAGAGGAAGATTCAAATCTGAAAACAACATTTTCCACAAAGCTAGGACAATTTTGTTTCAATAGAATGCCGTTTGGTATAGCAGCGGCACCGAAACGTTTCAGGAATTCATAACAAAGGTGCTCGGAGGCATAGAACAGACAGTGGTACATTTAGATGACATTCTTATTTTTTCTAAATCGTTAGAAAAACATTACGAAATTTTGGATAAAGTATTAGACTAAATCGGGAAAGCAGGTTTAAGAGTTAATCCGGAAAAGTGCGATATCCTAAAAACGGAAGTTAAATTTTTGGGACGTAATGAATAAGAAAGGTATACAGACGGACCCATCTAAATTAGAAGCCATAAAGACATTTATAGGCAAATAGTTCTTTACCTGAATTTAAGGATTGATCGTGCGTGCGAGTATGACTGAATTGGTCGAAAATATTGAATGACTCGATCTGATTGGCTATTAATCAGTCAGTCATTGCATTTTTAAATTATTTTTTAGAAAAATAAAATGATTGTTGTTTCGAAAAAATATGGTAAAATTTTACGGATGATATTTGTTTCAAAAAGTTGAAATATTTATAAATGATTATTTAATTCAAAAAGTTTTAATATTTTGCGGATGATTATTGTTTTGACGAAGGTCAAAAAGTTTTTTGTCACTGATTATTTTTTTGGACGAGAAATAAAAATTGATTTTAAAATTTTTTACTGTTTTTTTAGGGTTTTTTTGATGAACTGGTTTTTTACTGAAAGATATTTTCAAGATTTCATTGTTTTGATAGACAAATTTTATTTAAAAATCAAATTATTGAAATTACAAAATTTCTTTTTCTTTATTAATTTTTTGATATATGAATATCAAATATTTTTTAAAGAAAAAATTGAGAAAGAACTTTGTTCGAATTTAATATTCAATCATAAATGAACTCAGAATTATTTAAAACTGGGCCCAGAACACCACTTTTTACCAAGTTAAGACTTCCTCCTCATCTAAATGATCAAGATTGATTGCCTTTTCAAAATCATAAAAATTTAATCACTTCCTAAATCAGAATTCCACGATCTCACAAAATTATTTCATCACCAGTATAGACGGATGATGTGTAAAAGATGTAGAAACATAATCAGTGGCAACTGCGAACTTGTGCTTCCAAGGAAGTCTTCGTTCAAGTATCAAAATTTGTATCTACTAATCCTGTCACGACTTGATTCAGTAGCTTACAGGTCTATTCATAGCTAGGAATAAAGGTCACTGGTATTGTCATAGTTGCAAGTGCGCGACCTCGCTTCTAAGGCCATCGGTAAGGCAGGCATATTATTTCTATATTTTATTTAGATAAACACTATTTATTCTTATAATAAAAAAAACTCTTGCAATTAAAACAGTTGTACTATTTGAAAGAGATGAGAGGCCCACTATTTAGCAGGTGAATGTCTCGTTCATTTAATGAACTTAATAGGAAAAAATACAAATTTTAATTAACAAACTAAGAACGCCTGAATCAAGAAAGAGTTATCATTCTGTCCATTTTAACAATGTTTTGACAGGGTAAGATTTATGGTGCTAAGAAAACTAAATTTTATATAAATTATATAAATCTATAAACTTAATTTTAGTTCTTTGTTTCTTTATGTGCCTGTACATATTTTTTATTAATTTTTCTAATTACTTCTAGAAAGAAAAGATATATGATACATGAAGATGTTACATATAAGTTTAGATATACATATCTTTGAAGAATTTCTTATAATATTTTTGTATGTATGGAATACTATATTAAATATTATATTTGAATATTTATTGACATTCTGTAACCTAAAGGAATTCGAACAAATACAAAATCAATAAAAGTGATCTCATTTTGAAGTTCTTGGGTCAGATGTATTTTCGTCAAGCTATTATTAACTTAGTCTTTCAGTGTTCGACCTTCTTGTATTACATATTTTGATTTATTTATTCAAGTTGGATGTAACTCAAGGAGATTACTTTTCACTTTTATGATATACGATTTAGATTTATATTTATGATTTTCAATTTTATTCAGCTAAAGTCTGATTTATGAATAATAATAATAATAATATCTGAAGTTTTTCCAATCTAAGATGAACAATATTTTTAGTTACATCGATATTCGAAAATATTTTTGTAGAATTCAAATTATAAAACAAGTTAATTAAATATAAAAAAAACATTGTAAAACCACTTTTATATTTTATGAGTTTGTATTAAACCATGAATAATTATCAAACATCGACTTATTGTGATTGTGACTTCAGTTTGCTTTCTGATTGTCGATTTTATTCCTGTGTTTCTGCTTTTCAATCATTTTTAATTAATCAATCTATTAATAGGTTAATGCTTTCATAAATTATTAAAACGTATTGGGAATGAATAATTTTATGAAATTTCAACTCTATCTGATAATATATCATTATATTCCGGTTTTTGTCAGAGGATACATAAAAACATGGATTCAATCGACCCACAGAAAACCATAAATTTATTTTCAAATTTGAATATCCAAAAAAATTTTCATTTTCTCCATTTGTGCGAATTAATTCGAAATCGATATGCTTATTGACATGATAAGTTAATTTATCATAAAACGCATCTTATAGCATTTCTTTAATAACCATTTTCAATTGATAATAATTCAAATCAAACATATTATCAATATGATTCAAATTGAACCAAAATTTATTTTATTAGAAAATAATTTTTTTGATCCATTTAAACAAATCTTTATTTTTTTTAACGCAAATTGCTAAATCAAAATTTTTTATTTATTCCAATTGTGACAAAATTTTGTTTTTCACAAAAATAAACAAGCGACACACAAACAGAAAATTACCCAATCAATTTACTCACATATACACGCATCGATCAATCACTATTTATTTTACAGTACATTCTCACACACAAAATATTCATTTATCGATTCGTAACCAATACTCAAATCTTAGTGTTCCATTCAAATGGACAAAGAATAATTACATGTATAAAAAGAGCTTTTTATAGTATCATGTTTTTAAAGTCACTAGAAGTACGATTAATCGCAAAACATATTTTATATCATTAACATTTGAACGTTGTCTACTTGTTTTCTAAAATACAAGTATTTAGAATTCCAGGCCTAACCGCATGGAGGAGAGACAATTTTGAGCATGAGAGGCTGATTGTGGTGTAATCTACATATATGACGCATCATACTCATTATAGACCCATGGACAACACACACAAGCACTAAAACAAATATAAAACGCAGATAAAGACAAAGGACAGTTCCGAGCAACGCTTAAACACTTATAGAGAAAAACAAAAATTAAACTAAGTCAAAAAGGTTAATAATGTAGCTGTTGTTGTTGACGCATTCGTTGTATTTCTGACATGGCCTCTTCGTTACAGGGAGTTTTTCGAGTAAGCTTTGAACATTCCAATTCCTGAATCCGTAATTCTTCTAGTGAGCGAACTCTACTGAATGCAACATATGCTTGTATTTTCACGAAGAATTTAGGGCCAAGATAGACAACAGCATGGTTGACAGTACATCCTTGTATTTTATGAACAGTGCAAGCGTAGCACGGAATAAGTGGCAACATTCTTCGTTGTATTTCACCATAACGTTGCAGTGCCGGAAACTCAACAGTTCGTGGATCAATGCTATGTATACCATCTCTGCCAAAATCGATCCGAACGTATATATATGTATATATATATATATATATATATATATATGTTTGGACCCGTGAGTTTTCCTTCGCGTCAGCCCCGGGCCTATTCATTGCACCGGCACCGGGGTAGGCAAAGGAAAAAACTCCCAAAATCGAAAAAAACTAAAAATAAAATATTATAATTATAATTTATAATTAATTAATTAAAAAAGAGAAACTTTTAATTGGTTTTGACCCTTGGATCCTGTCGATTTGAATATTTTCTTGTGAGAAT
>MQRK01246854.1:0-10255 GCA_001938485.1 Girardia tigrina
GAATTATTTATGTTTCATAAGAAAGCATTGAGTGATAATTTGATAACTGATGACGAGTTAAAAATGAGTAAAGATATTTTGGAAAAGTGTAAAATAAATATTGGAAAATTAAATGATGGACAAAAAAGAGAGGATAAAACGAATACTTTAATTACGAATGATCATTTGGAAAAGTTGAGAATATTATTAGAAAAAATATAAAATTTGGATTTAGAATCTAGATTTGGATTTAGAATCTAGATTTGGATTTAGAATCTAGATTTGGATTTAGAATTTTTTCATAAAAAAATTTTCATAAAAATAATTACCGAAGGTTTTTTTATTTTAAAATTTCATAAAATTTTAAAATAAAAAAAAATGGATAAAGAAATATTTATTTGTGATATATGTAATTTTAAAGGATTAATACAAAATAAACAGAGACATTTGGGTAGCAAAAAACATCATGTAAAATCAAATTTTGAAAAAGTTTATAAAGCTGTTAAAAATAATAATAATTCCGATCCTGAAAATAATAATAATGAATATAATCCAAATATTGAGTTTAATCCAAATATTGAGTTTAATCCAAATAATGAATATAGTTATTCTGATCCTGAATATATACCGAATACAGAAAATAGTTCCTTTTGTGATGATGAAAATGAATAAAAATTTAAATGGTCATAAATAATCTAATATTTTTAATTTGTTAGTCTAATATATATAATTTTTTATTTTCAATAATAATAACCAATAGCTATTCTTCGGAATAGCTTTTTGGCACCCGATTTTTCGAATTGGGGAAAACCGAAGGTGTAAACCCGAAGGTTTCTAATGCTATAATATTTATAACAAAAATGTACGCAAAATTTTTGGAAAACATGTATAAAAAATTTATGAAAGAACGAGATAGGGAAGAAAGTTATGGTTTAGACTTACTATTCCCCGAAAATAGTTACGATATTTTCGAGGATGATAGTTTGAATTTAGAGTGGTTGTTTGATGATGAGATTGAAACAGATACCGAATCCAATAATATTGGCCAGAATATTATTAGAGGAGATATCGATTTCAATTTTGATGATAGTGATGATGAGAAAGATTTTGTTATAAAAATAAATAAGAAAAAAAAATCAGAACAAGAAATGGATTTGGATGATTTGGATTATGATGATGATTATAATAGTGATGAATATCATTCTTGTCAATCTGTTTCTGAATCGGAACCAGAAACAGAAATGAATCCTTTATATTGTATATGTTGCAATAAATATTTTAAGAATAAAGCAGGGATTGGATCTCATAAAAATAGTAAGATGCATATATTGAAACAAAATATGTATGATTCACCAGGAACAAGCGGTGGAGGAATTAATAACGAAATTGAAGTATACAATAGCAATTCTGCTATTTACATAGTTAAAAAATATACGGAAGAAGAGGGATTAAGATCTGTAACTCGAGAAATGGTAGAGCAATTGGCTGAAAAATATCGGGCGAAAAAAATTAAATATCCCCATAAAATTAATCTTTCT
Source organism: Girardia tigrina (assembly GCA_001938485.1). Classification (NCBI taxonomy): domain Eukaryota; kingdom Metazoa; phylum Platyhelminthes; order Tricladida; family Dugesiidae; genus Girardia; species Girardia tigrina. The sequence goes on from MQRK01246854.1 coordinate 1,518, forward strand.
ATTGAAGCAACATTTCAACGATATGCGAGACAAGCTGATGAATCGGAAATTTATGAAAGAATTGGGCCGGTATATTTTAAGACTGACGAAAGAGTATTACGGATTGAGGAAGACTTTGATACTTTTCTCGATGCAGCTCCTAACTTGATAAATAAGAAAATAGATGAATATATTAACAAGGGATCAGCGTATTCACTTGTGTATATAGGATTGATTGAATTTCTAGTATCTAGATATAGAAATGCTTTATCAGCTGGAATGTATATGCAAATACCCGAACGAATGCAAAAATCTAGGAACATTATTAACATAAAAAATACTGATGACAAATGTTTTCTATGGTGCTATATTGGGTTTGTAAAACGATGGGAAATTAGTTATATACATAATAAAGATGATTTTAATATATATCAAAATTTTTATAATCAGAATAAAGAACATTATGATAACATCTTTCAAGGAATCAAATTCCCATCAGGTATAAAAGATTTTAAATTATTTAATGAAAGAGTTCCAGATGATGAAAAAGTTAATGTTTTCATGGCTGACGGAAAAGGAAATTTAAAATCTTTATTATATTCTCATAAAAACATAGTTGGATTTAATATAATTGTATATTCAGATTATAAAAAAATCAATGGAATAAAAAAAAGAATTTCACATATTGTTGGATGTAAAAATATTTCCGTTTATTTAAATCATGATAGAAAAAATAAAAATCATTTATGTATGAATTGTGGAGTATTCTTCAGGATGAAAAAATCTTATGATAATCATCTGGATTTCTGTGAAAAAAACGAATCTATTAAATGCACATTCCCACGTAATTCAGTTTACCAGTTTTCCAATTTTCACATGAAAAATAAAGCCCCTTTCATATTTTATTCCGATTTCGAATCTTATAATTATACCGGTAATGAAGTTGATGATGGTGATAACGATGATCCGAAAAATAATTTTATTGAATTTGATGAGGATAAACTTGTTAATAAGGATACTGAAAGAACAAAATATTTGATGAAACAGAGACCATTTGCAAATGGTGTATATTTCCATTCTGAAATACCTGAAATAGAAGAAAATTATTATAAAGAATTTATCGGAGAAAATGTTGTAAATGAATTAATTGATTTTCTACTTGAACAAAATAAGAAATTTACAAAAATATTAAATGAAGAGAAAATATTGAGAATGAGTCCTCAGGATAATCAAAGATTTAGGAACTCTCATAATTGTTATTATTGCGGGGAAGAATTTGAAGATAGAAATGATAAAGTTCGAGACCATGATCATATTACTGGTTTATTTCGAGGAGCTGCGCATAGGAATTGTAATTTAAATGCAAAGAAAATTAAATTTGTTCCTTTCGTTATGTATAATAACGCAAAGTATGATAACCATTTATTTGTTAGACAATTATTAATTGAATGTAATAATAGAAAAATTGGAGTGACTATTCTCCCGAAAACCAGTGAAGATTATATAAGTTTTCAAATTGGATGTATAAGATTTTTAGATGCTAGAAAATTCACTGATGGAAGGAGTTTAGAATCTTGCGGTTCCCAATTAAAAGCGGAAGAATGTAAAATTCTTCAAGAACATAATCTTTTATTTCATAACGCAGCACAGGATAAATGGGAAGTAAAGAAAGGAATTTTCCCATATGATTATTTGAAGGGGGAAAATTATAATGATATTGAAAAAATACTTGATGAAACAGAATTACCTTCTCATGATAAATTCTATAATATTTTGAAAGATAAAGATATTTCAGTGGGAGATTATAAAATAGCAAAACAGAATTGGAATGACTTTGAATGTGAAACAATGATGGATTTTGTACGATCTTATATGATGACAGATGTATTGTTATTAGCTGATTTCTTTGAAAATTTTCGAAATATGTGTTTGAATTATTATGCTATAGATCCAGCTTATTGTTTTAGCGCTCCAGGATTAACCTGGCAAGCTGGTATGAAATTTACGGGAATAAAACTTCAGTACTTTAGTAAAGATACTTATGATATGTTATTATTTTATGAAAACGGAGTTCGAGGAGGAGTTTCATCAGTGTTAGGAGAGAGATATGTAAGAGTTCATAATAATTTCACAGAAGAAAATTTTTTTAAAAAAATAGAAATAGAAGAAGAGGAATTCGATTTAATACTTGAAGAATTTGAAAGATCGAAATATAAAGCTAATTATGATTTTGATTGGTATTTTCTAGAAAGCCATATTCTGTATTACGATGCTAATTCATTATATTCATACGCAATGACGAAATATTTACCAACTGGGAAAATGAGATGGTGTAAACATTTACTATATGAACCATCAGAAGAGGAATCGGAAAATGGATTTGTCTATGAAGTGGATTTACATTATACCGAATACGCAAAAAAGAAATCATTCTATTATCCCTTTTGCCCTGAGAAATTAGTACCTAATACTTCACGAGAAGATTTATCACCATATGAAAAATTAGTTTATCCTCCGAAACCAGATAAAACAGAAAAACTAGTTCAAACATTTCTTGATAAAAAAAATTATATTGTTGAAGGAAGGACTTTAGATTTCTATTTAAAAGAAGGAATGGAAATTGTAAAAATACATAAAAAATTAAAATATAAGAAATCTCCATGGTTGAAACCATATATTGAATTTAATATTGAAAAACGGAAAGAGGCAAAACAGAAAAAAAGATTCATTGGGAGATTTCTTTTTTAAGTTACTGAATAACGCTTTCTATGGGAAAACATTAGAGAATGTACACAATAGAAGTAATGTGCGAATAGTTAATAGTAGGAAATTATTTGAGAAGTTGGCTGGTAAACCAGAATACAAATCTTTAATTCCATTTAATAAAAAATTATGTGCGGTAGAAATGTTAAAATCAAATGTTAAATTTGATAAATTTAATTATATAGGGTTTACGGTTTTGGAGTTATCAAAACTATTAATGTATGAGTTTGCATATGATGGATTGAATAAGATTTGGGGATTTGATTCTGGAAATATTAAATTACATTATACGGATACAGATTCTTTTTTTATACAGATATACGATTCGTGGGAAAATATTAATAATAAATTAGCACCTTGGAGTGATAATGTAAAACTAGGAAAATTTAAAAATGAAATGGGGGATAACAAAATAATAGATGCGATTATAGCTTTAAAACCTAAAGATTATAGTTTTTTACACTTAATATTTGAGAAAAATATTCATGGAGAAACAAATAAAAATAAAGGAGTAAGAGATGTAACATTTGAAGATCGGAGAAACATTTCATTTAATAATGAGATAATATTTAAAACAGAAAAACATATCCAGAGTAAAAAACATGAAATAAATATTGTTAAAAAAACAAAACAGGCATCATCCGGTTATGACAGCAAAAGAAGATATTTTTTTAATCATATAAAATCTTTTCCTATTGGTTATAATATTAATACTTTAAAAGACAAATATATTTTTATTTAATAACTTATAATTTTTATTTAATAACTTTTAACTTTTAACTTTTAACTTATATACCAATTAGCCATACTACGGTATGGCTTTTTGGTATCCACTTTTTTTTCTTCGAGTTCTCATTTTTGATATAAATAATATGACTTTTTGAATATTATATGCATTTTATCAATATTTTTTAAATATTATATACGTTTTATCGATAAAATATTTGATTTTTTGAATATTATATACGTTTTATCGATAAAATATTTGATTTATTGAATATTATATGCGTTTTATCGATATTTTTTTCGATTTATTGCAATTTATCGAAAAATAGTGTTTTACAGCCGAAAAAATCGAATTAGTGAAAGGGTCTAGGGGATACCCTTCAAACTATATTACTCCCGGGATCTTCCTATCGTCATGCTCGGATTACGAAATGCTACCATTAAAGACTCAACAGCTTCTCCAGTTCAACTACTTTACGGTTCATCGACAAGCCTTCATGGTGACATAGTCGATAACACAGTCACTCAGGCATCCTATAATCCATCAGATGTGGAACACTATTCGAGAATTCGACCATAGTATCAAGAATAAACAATCAACGCGTCGAATCTTAGTACCACAATGCCTTAGAGACTGCAATAAAGTATGGGTACGAAAAGAAATTACAGGTTGCCTCAAGCCACCCTATGAAAGTCTGTATACAGCGGTCGAACACTCTCATGATATGAAAACTTTTGTCATCGATATAGATGGAGAACAAAGAAGAATTTTTATAGACCGACTGAAGCCCACTTTCACTTGTACGGATTAACCTCTGCAGGGGCATATGTAAAATTAACAACTTTACTTCTCTTAGAATTTTATTATCAAAATTTAAATTATCAATTTGAATTTGAATTATTAAAATTTTATTTAATTATATTGTTTTAATTAGTGATTTGTTCATAATAATAAATTTTCAAAATTTGTGTGTTTACGTTATTATGGCAGATTCTTACAAATAACGACGAGAATTTCTATAAATGCAATATCGTTAAATTACTAAAATTATCATTGAATGATAAACTCGGCTCGTTTATCGATGAAATAATCGAAATATTATCCAGTGATTTTTCATCTTGTTTATACATCATCTCACACAACAAAACTTATGAATGAAATAATTAATTTAAGTTTGGAAATATTTTTGAGATTAGTTTTAATAAAGTACCCGATTTCTACACGTGATGTGAAGATTATATAAATGTGAAGATTTGACCTAAAAACATTTTAAGGTCTCAAAATTTGAACAAAAAAGCCCCATCGAAGTTCCTGAACAATATAAATTGAAAAGATCTACTTATAAATTTTAAGTAATTTATTTTAAGCAAAAAAATAAATTGAAAAATAAATAGTCTAGTAAACCAAGTTAAAGTCTAACTAGTAAATCAAAAAATATCATTTTATACTCATGTTTTATGCGGGTAGAACTCTGCTTGGCCAACAGATTTTTTTAATTTTTATTGATTTTTTTTGAAAATATTTTTGTTATTAAAATTTTGTTGGCAAAGTAGAGCTCTGTCTTCATAAAGAATGGATGTAAATTTTTTTTGATTTATATAATGTGTTTTAGTACCACTATAATTAAATAATATTACGAGATTGAATACGTAGGATTTATTTGCAACGCCACAATTCAAATGGATTAATAATCAACTTGGTATCATACACAACAAATAAAAATAATCTTACAAAAATAATCGTAAACTGCTAAGATTATAACCGTACGTCGTTACCAAAAAATCGACTACCAACTGTCAGGATAATATATTCTTCGATCTGTTGGAAATTCGTAATAAACTGTTACAGATCTCGTCGTGATCGCAAACTGTTCGTTACAACCAACAATGACTACAGACTGTCAGGATAATATTCTCCTTCATCTGTCGTAAATTAGGGATAAACTGTGTCACGATAATATACTCTTCGATCGTTCTATTCTCTCGAAGTCAATAATGAATTTTTGTAGATTTCTACAGCGCCACAGTAAATGTCAGGATATCAACGAAAAAATATTCGTTGTCAAAACGTTTAATAATTTCAATTTCTGACAACCATCGATTTAATAATTTGAATTTAAAATTCATTATTATTAATCGAGGTTGAAACTAAAATTATTAAACGCAGACACGCATTTTGCGCTTTCTCAAGAATCGCTTAATAAATTCCTCAACTTTTGTATTTGTAAAAGATCCTTTTCATAATTCATGGTACATTAGACTTAAATGACTGATACATCCGATAATATTAATATTTGTACAACAAATACTAAAATTAAAAGAGCAACATAAATATTGTTTTTTATGCTGATTCGTTTGATGATTTATTTCTTTTTCTTCGTTTTGTAAATATTTCAAAACTAATTAATTTATATCTTCTCTGTTGATACTTTAATTTTCTTTATGTATAATCAAATAGATTCGAATTTTCGTGAACACGAATACAGCAATCCACAAGTTGTTAAAGAGTTTTGTTGGATTTTCGTGCTTTGGTGATTTCCTTCTTTCACTGCTGAACGTGAGGAAGGATTGAGATAAATAACACTGTGAATATTCATGTGATCAATTTTTATCTGCCTCTTATTTTGTCATTGATCTTCATATTGGATCAAGCGCAATGAATCATTTTTTACGTGCTGTATTAAGTCTGGAAATAAATCCACAAAAATATACAAAAAAAATCAAAATCAAAATCCTTTCACATAACCATAAAAAATTATACAATAGCCCATAACACTCGATTCACACCATAATATATTAACTAAAGTTGATATATTACAATTTACTTGTTTGAGGGACATTTATAAATTCTTGATTACTTCCTAGTGCATGTAAACAACATGGGTAAAGTTAAAGATGTTCAATGTAAACATCTTTATGACTGCGCTCTGATCACGATTGCGTAGTTTTGTATCTGAAAAGATATAAAACAGTAAGTAAGGCTTGGAAACTTTAAACTGGACTACCTAAAAACGTTCAGAAAGATCTGTTATCAAGGATCAAGAATATTTGCCACTCCAACTTCAACGTATCATTGTTGATACTGAACCCGGATGGAAAAATATCGAGAAGGTTATTACAAAATTACTGGACAGGTACCGGAAGGTAAAAGACCCTCCTCTGAAAGGAAATTGGTTACATGAACATTAAACTGAAATGTGTCAGCTCATCAATGAAAGAAATCATAAAAGGCTGAAATGGATATTGCACCCCTCCCCTGAGAATCTCCATCACTGGAGAGCAACGCAGAACAAGGTAAGAAATTCCATTAGGAAATGGAAGCTAGAAAGGATGACTGATCTCAGCAATGCGATTGAAGAGTCCATAAACACCGGTAATTTCACGAAAAATGGAACGGACTATCTTGAACTGCGAATCTTAGATTGAACTGTAAAAACCTGGATATACTAAGGAGCCCATTTCTGGAGTTTGGAATGACAATAAGTGCTACTAAGACAAAAGTCATGTGCCTTACTGACGAATCAGGCTTTGGAATATTGCAAGTCAAATGGGGTGAGAAGGTCGGTGAGAAGGTGAGTGAAAGAATTCTGTTATCTCGAATGCATATTGACCACTAGTGGTAGCTGCAACCGGGATATTAGTCAACGAATACGAAATGGAATGCGGAAGCTTAAAGAATTGCAACCTACAATTCAGAGTAACCACGTCTTAATGGTATTGAAGGGAAAACTAATTGAGACTAGTTTTTTAGTAGTATTTTCCTAGTAGTATATTCTAGTAGGAAATTTTTATATTTTTTTAGTATTTTCTAGTATTTTCTAGTATTTTCCCTGTAGTCTATTATAATAGTGAGTACTGGGCAACGCCTGAGAAGGACGATGCACAGTTACAGGTCTTCCATAATTGCTGCACAAGGACAGTTCTCAAGAAAACCTAACTCGACAGGATCCCGTAAAAGGACATTATGATTGGACTGACTGGGGCAAGAGTGATTCTAGCGAAAAGACGTATATTATTCTATGAATACAATTCAAGGAAGAGTGTAACTGAGGTTCGAAGAGTTCTAAACTCTGAGATTGCCTCAGAAAATCACAGAATCAGCGGCCGTAAAAAGCAACTGATGAGAAAGCGCATTGCTCGCAATGTGCTCTTGATATTCAACGATCCTGTACATTTGGCAGAATACAGGGAAAGTCTAAACGAAAGAGGGCTTCTTGACAATGATGAGGAAATTAAACACCTGATCAAAGGAACCATATCTGAACGACTGAAAAAGGCAGTCGAATACGAGAAAAAATATCGGAAAATGCTTCAGCCGCGCATCAAAATATTAGCTCGCACATTCCCTTCTTGCTTTAAAGAATTTGCTGAGCAGAAGAAACTCACAAGACACATTAAGAATGTGGATCTGGACACGGCGCCGACGGCACAGAGAAGTGGTGGTTCATTCATATGTCCCATGGAGAACTGCCACAAAACTTATAAAACTAATGGATGGCTACAACGGCATTTTTTAATTGATCATCGAATCCAAGGTAATGGTACATCCAAGTAGTACAGAGAGAAGAAATAGAGAGACGTACTAAACCTTTGAACTTGAACGCGGAACATGATATGCCACTGTCTGTTGGTCTAACTGATGAGGACTGTCCAAGAGTAATCACTAGTGTGGTGCTGAATTTTCTGCTGGATAATATAACGGATAAGGGAATGTTTCATTGCCAATTTCCCCGTTGCACTAAGTGTGTTTATACAGCCAGAAGCCTCCAGAATCACGGAACGAAGGAATATGACTGATCATTTCTCAAAGGGAAGCCGAAGCGTGCCCGTGCATTGAAAGCTCGCACTCTTGCATCTGAAGCCGTGTCAGAGGATCAGAAAACTTTGTATTTGTCAAATGGTTTCTACCCGATACAGAGTCTATGATTCACTACCCTGTGCGCAAATGCTGAGTATTGTTTGTAATACACAGTTATCCGTAACAGTCGGGGGAGGTTTAAAAAAATTATTATTTTAAAATTCATTAAATTTACTGAAATATATAAACAGAAAATGGTTTATATGATAGAACAATTAATAGAGGAAATTGAAAACAAAACTTTTTTCTTTAGCAATCGGAAAAGGAAAATAATAGATTTTATATTTAAAAAGTTTAATAAAAACATATTTTCTTAATTTCTTTAATTATTTCCGATAATTTAAAAATTATTATTATAAATACATCTGGTCGAGAAAATTAGAATGATTGATCGAACCTAAGTATATTAAAT
>MQRK01246857.1:0-14421 GCA_001938485.1 Girardia tigrina
TAAAAATTTTAAGTATTGAAATAACCTTACTTTGCCCATTCTGAATGTTAATTGATGGGTTGTAGTGTCTTATTAGTAGAGATTCACAAAACTGTCGTTCGTAATGTGAATCAAAATTAGTAATGTGAATCTCTACTAATAAGACACTACAACCCATCAATTAACATTCAGAATGGGCAAAGTAAGGTTATTTCAATACATAAAATTTTTAATTAAAATACTTTTGCAATTATTACCCAATAATATTTTCATAAATAAAAATGTTTAATTTCTTCTTTACCTTTTAAAGTAAATTATATTTATTAAAATTGTGAAAAATTGTATTATTCAAACAATTCAATAAACAATTGCTGATGATGATGTATATAAACATCGACACATGTCCAATAGTTGTATAAAAAAAGCTTTAATCAAATTATATTTTCGAAATACTAAACTTGCGTTCACAAGACTCAATAATATATATATATATATATATATATATATATGTGTGTGTGTGTGTGTGTGTGTATACGTGGTTCATCCAATAAGTACGCAAGCTGACAAAGAAAGCGAAATGCAAAAGAGCCACTTTTAGAACACAACAAGCATGAAGGTATCATTAATGTCGATTGTGCTCATAATTTAAATTTTCCTACACACATCTGCCAAAGAATAATCAACTGAGAAAACGCTTTTTTGAAAAATTCTAGGAAAGATGCGGCGAAGAAATCCTTCATGGAAATCTTTAAATCGTCTTTTGATCCAAACTGTGGCTTCTCAATTGCTTCTTTACGTGTCAGAAGAGGTATAAATCTCTTAGTGTCAAATCTGGGCTGTACAGTGTAGGATCTATAAGCACTATTCCAGCACCTTCAATTGTGGCCCAAGAAATACTTTCTGTATGCATTGGCACCTTGTTGTGAAGAAACCATAAGGGCGTGTTCATATGCTTCCGTCTATTCTTTCTGGCAAATGCCACGATTTAGCTGTAATAGTCCAAATAGATGGGAATGTCTTTATCGCGAAATACATGAGAATAACAAAAGTATGATTCCAAAAAATCGAAAGCATCATCACTCGTCAATGACTTGTCCCTGTTCGTATCTTCAAAGACTGCTTCCACTCTGCCGACTGACGCTTTGTTTCCGGAAAATAGATACTAAGTGGGGTTTGATCCTTCCTAATTAAATTTGACAGGAAAGTCTTACTATGATAGTCCCACAGGTTTAAGTTATCTTGACTGTACTCCAAGCGGTTTGGCATCATTTTACAAGTCAAGAAGCGGGATACAAATCTGGAGAACAGTTTTCTAATACCAATAGATTTCAATTTGATGTGGGCCGTACCAACACTGATGTTGAACTTTGTTGACATCATTTTCGTGGTAATTTGACTCTCTTCTTGGACCATCTTCTCCAATTTTTCATCAACTGTGTCAAAAATGTCTTGTGACCGACCGAATTTTGTAGATCAAAGACAAACCACATTTAATCGCCCTGAAAAAATTTTTATCAGTGGTCAGGGATATTGAGTCGAATAGGTAAGTTGACTGCAGAAGATAGTAGATGTCACTGCACGTATTCTTCTGCAACACAAAAAAGCTTGAAAACGTTGCAATGTTCGATGTCTAAAATTCAAAATTTCTCAAAAATTTTTTAATGCGTTTGATAAAATAAAACAATTACTGAAATTAAAACTTATATTAACTAATTTAATCACACAAAACAAATAAAATTTTATATTATTTTTTTTTACCTTATCTTGGGTACATATTGAAATATATATTCAACTTTTTAAATCAATAACGTCATCACAATTTAATAATTCTCATTATTTATTCCCATTTTATTATATTTATTTATATTCTATTGTTTTAAAATAACTTGATATAATATTATATTGACATTATAAAAATAGATATGAAATAAATAATAATCTTTTAGAATGACAAAAAAAATCACAGTAAAACTAATAATTTTTTTCTTTAAATTATTTTATAATTATTTATTTTTTTCTTTTTTCCAATCGTGTCTTACATTGAGTCTGGACAACTAAATTAGATACTCGAGGAGAAACGATAATTGACAGTTCTTGCAGATGCCGAGTAGAAATTCCCCAAATCATGTGGAGATTCTTGGGTTATTTTGATGTAAACATTAGATATTCGAAGCATGATAAACACTTTCCTGATAATTTTTAATTTTATTTTGTTTAAAACAGCTGTCGAGAGTATTAATAGTTTTTCATTTTCTCATAGTAATAAATATAAATAATAATATGAATATTGTGGGTAAAGTAAGCAATCACTTGTGTTGATGGAGTTGTTGTCTGAAAAGATTAAATGTTTGTAGGATAAATATTTGTTCATAAAAGAAAAAATGGCCTTTTGAAATAATTTTTGGTGGAGACTATTTTTATTTTTAAGAAATTTTAATTAACAATAAAATAAACATTTTTTTTCAAGTTTGAATTTTAATTTTCAAATACTTTTAATCCCAAAATTCGACTTTTATTCTAATCAAAGAACGTTTGTAAAGGTGAATCAAGTCAGCAGGTAAAGTAAATGGTTTTAACTTTGGAAATGTGTCCAAAAATTTGTACAGTACAAATTTGAAAAAAATATTTATAGATTTTTTTATTTTTTTTACTTTTTTCTTAATACATCTGTTTATGTTTGCAGTCAAAATAAGTTTATACTATCATAGTGTTAATTATATTTTAAAATGCATATCTTTAAAAGAATAGGTTTGATAAAAATTTTATGCTGAGCATTAGCAAAACTAACAGATATATCAAGAGAAATGAAAAAATTGAAAAATCCATAAACTTTTTCCAAGACTGTAACTTAGGAAATAATAAAAGACATGAAAACAAACTTTAGTACTAAGATAACTTAAAATATATGGTCAGAAAATAATATATTACAGTTACGTAAAAATAAATATAATTATGAGAACAAAATTTTTACCTTTCTGTTAACAAAAAACTACTCCAAAATTCTAATTATCTCTACGGGATTCGATTTGCATTATCATTACGATTACCGTCATAATTTTTGTTAGTCCCCGAATATTTTGTCAGAATTAAAATCGTTAATCCACATATCATCATATTTTAAACTGAAATATCCCTTGCTCAACAAAGTAGTCCATTAAACTAATTCGCCCGAGATCCGGTTTGAATTGTTGATGTCGTAGATTTTCAACGTTTAAATCCAAAGTCTGCAGTGTATATATAGGTTACCTACTTGTTCCGTCTTGAAACACGGACCAAGGAGTTTTATATGATCGCGAGTCAAAGGGCTTTACAAAACCCCACGGCGAAATTAATGTAAAGGTTCATTCCGTGAGCTGTGATGTGACCTTGTCCGGTTTTCCCGGACGAGTGCAACATCAATCCGTCTGAAGGTGTTCGCAAATGGGCGGAGTTTGAGCGATCGTATAAAGACCCAACAGATGGTGAACTATGCTTGTGCAGGTTGAAGTCAGAGGAAACTCTGATGGAGGACCGCCGCGGTTCTGACGTGCATATCGATCGTCGGACATTAGTATAGGGCAAAAGACTAATCAAACCATCTATTAGCTGGTTCTTTCCAAAATTTCCCATAGGATAGCTGGCGTCGAAATGCTCTCAACTTATTCTCAAACTTTAAATGAGTTCGAAGTGCACCTCTCTTTAATATTTTTGTTGGAGGTGTACATCGAATACAAATGCCTAGTTGGCCATTTTTGGTAAGCAGAACTGGCGATGTCGGATGAACCAAACATATAACGTCAAACTAAAGGCAAAAATGAACAAAAATAAAATAAACATTAACTAATAAAAAACAAAATTTTAGACATTGATAATACTTAAAATGTTCTTAACCCTTTCCAGGCCATTGTTGCCATATGGCAACATATTTGTAAAATTAAATTACAGTTATCTCTTTTACACAATTTAATTTTTACACATAATAATAGTTTCTAAAAAGTCTAATAGATGACACTACATATATTAGAATGCAAAAAAGCGCGATTCTCACTTGTTTCTTAGCAATTTAAATCACCATTGTAACGGATATTCAATGCTCCTTGGGCTGGAAAGGGCTAAAACTTTAAATATTTTAATATAGTATATTAAATTATTCTATTGAAGTCGAATTCAAGCAATCAATCTATAACAATACTTTGAAAATATTTAAGTAAAAACTATTAAATTCTAGTTTATTTATAAAAATCATTTATATTTATTTAAATATCGAAATAATTACGGCAAGCTATTTTTAAAAGACGACCAACTCACATCAGAATATGGTGTCACCAATTTGGACGGATTCCGTTATATTCCTACAAAATCAACTATTATACAATTTAGGAATTACGAACTGTATATCATTTCGGTATATAATTGATGATATAAAAATACTTTCAATAAATTTGAAGAAGATGGTGTTCATACATTGATTTTAGGACCATAAAATTTTATCATCAATGCTTTACACTCTCTGACATTCATCAATAAACCATGAAAAAAGAATTTAAACAATCATCCTGATCAATCTATTCATAAAATTAAATTGTAAAGCGTAATCCAGATGAAGTATTGGAAAATGAAGATTATTAAGGACTGAGTGCGAAAAATATTACTAACTTTAAATCTTTATAACTCCAACATAAATTCACAAATTACAAAAAACTAATCAAGTAGGCTGTTGTTTGAATAAATCAAAATAAAATTTATTTTAGTATTCATTTTTAAATTTCATTTTTATGAATATGTCGTCAGAAACAGGAAGTCACGAATTAATTATTTGTTTATTTCAAGACAATCCAGAATCAAGTCAGAAAACAATTGCCAGGAAGACAAAGGTTTGTCACAAAACAGTTTCTAACGTTATTATTAACTTCAATGAGAACTTGAACGTTATTAGAAAACTTGGTTCAAGAAGAAGAAAGGGTTTTTTGTGTACACAGAAAATGAAAAATGTAAAGGCCCTGTTAGAGAGAAATCCTCGTCTATCAAATCGAAAACTGACGGTAAAGGCAAATTGTAGCAAGAAAACAGTTCGGAAAATTAAACAGTCTGTAGGTTTAAAAACGTATGAAGTTCAAACATTACCAGACCGGAACGCTAACAAGAACGCAAAGGCGCAGCAGCGAGCCAGAAAGTTTAAATCTGGTTTTATTGCGAAGAACAAATGTTGCAATATGGATGATGAGACTTATGTGCGCTGCGAGTTTTCCTGGACAAGAATTTTACTCTACAACGAAGAAAGGAGGAGTTGAAGAAAATTTAGAAGCAAGAAAAAATCTAAGTTTCCCAAAAAATTTCTTGTTTGGTAGACTATATGTGGATGCGGGAAAATGAGTAAATGCTTTGTCACATCTGGCACAATAAACACAGAAGTCTATGTGAATGAGTGCTTGCAAAAGCGTTTATTACCATTCATAAGTCAGTATGGAGTTCTTACTTTCTTTTAGCCGGATTTGGCATCGTGCCACTATAGTAAGGCAGCCAAGAAGTGGTACGAAGACAATAACATCGATTTGGTGCAAAAGAGAGGCAAACCCACCAAATTGTTCAGATCTTCGCCCAATCGAAAGATATTGGACCCTGGTAAAAAAGGAAATTGAAGATCACAAACAAGCGGGCACAGACAATTGCAGATTTTCGGAAGAAGTAAAATAATGCAGCCAAAAACGTGACAGAAACTACATTTACAAGTCTAATGGCAGGCATTCCGGAAAAGCTCACTGAATTTATTAAAAAAATAAATAATCTTTCTTAGCTTACTAAAATTATCTTGAATTAAACACATTTTTCAAAACAGTCGGTAATTTTTCAATCAAAAATATTGTTTTGAAGATAGAGGATTTAAAAGTTAGTAATAATTTTCGCACTTAGTCCTTAGTTCAGACAGGAAGGTTCAAAACCTTATCATATTCAAAATATGTTCTATTTTTATCGAAATACTTTGTATATTTTTATTCAAATGTAGAACCGAATATCTAATTTAAATTCCTATTGTTTGATTCACCCGTGAGGATGAGGGAAAAGTAGATTCGAAAGTTGTTTTTAAAAGTAAAAGGAAAGAAATATAGACTGAACTCAGTAATGGATCGTTCAAAGTGGATCAATCAATCATTTTGTTAAATCGTCGAGCATGATATCGAGTGCTCAATAACATCAACAATCGATCAGAATTTCCGTGAAGCCTGTCGATTAATTCAATCAATCTCTCATCTCTGTCAACAAAGTGTCGCTTTCGAAACTAAAAATATTGTTGCACCATAAACGTTAATAAAAATCTGTAAGCTCTTTTAATTGTTGCTACAAAACCCAAGGAATGTGTCATTAAAATGAAAATTCTAATTACAGTGGGATTCGTTGTCAATCAAACCTAGTTGATCATCGAATAAAATTAACAACTTCCGAGACTCAACTGAATTCTGCCGTTAGCGTTAATGTGAATATCGAATCTTCGGAACCTAGAAAATTTATCAAAGACGATATTGAGAGGAACATTGAAAGCAGGAAGCCATATCAATACAGTCACAGTAAAGAAATCGCTAAAAAAAGAAGTAGCAAAACAGTCAAGTATCAGTCATCCGAAATCAGCATTTTCAGCGTCAACAAATTCCCATAGTCGATTATCACTGATTGAATACTAGCGCAAAATCTAACTTAGCTCGATCAAATCTATCCGAAAACATTGATTTTGGTTGGAGGAAAGACGAAAAAAGATTACCGCGTCTGTTTCCCGTTTTACTGAAACATTCAGTCCAAGCACAAAACAGTATTGATGAGTCGATTGATTGAAGCCTATTTAGTTCCACTAACTCAAAAATTTGAATCAAACTGCAGTACGGTAGTCGATATTGAAAACCAATCCGCTCGGAGCGTCACTCCCGTCCCAAGCGTCATTGAACCGATCAGCAATCTTAACGCAGTCTTCAAATTCCATAGAATGATGAGATTATTGCATTAAATAAAATATCAGTCATAAAAAGAAAAAAATTTTATTATCACTATACATATTCATTTATTTTGAGCTGCCCAATTTTTCATTATATGTGGACTTTATTGGACCGATGAGATCATTGATTGATTACTGTTTGAGTATTCCGTTCGAAGAGTTTATAAATATTTTTAAACATGTAATTTATAAATAAATTTTCAAAAAAAAATAAATATGAGAAAAAAAATTAAATTATACAATAAAAGACTTATATAATTCGACAAAAAAGAAGAATATAAAAAATAGATCAATGTCATAAATAAAAATTATAAAAAAAGAAAGAAATCAATAAAATAATGATTAAGCAAAAAATGTTTTTGTTTGAATTGATCAATTTGTTGTGTAGTTGTAAATACGCGGAAAACAATTTGAAAAATGAATAAAGGATTAATACGTGATTGATTTTGTTCTTTTTTTGATTTCAATCACTTTATTGCTTTTGTCAACGAGAAAATTATGAAAACCATTAATTACGTTGTTGTCGATTCGGGTTCGAATATAAAAGGAGCGATCTTAGAAAATGTTAGAAAACACTCGATCACCGAACCCGGGGTCATCAGAGAGATTTGAAATTTAAAGACACCAGAAAATTCGTTATATACCGCCGCATTTCTTCTCTATCCATTCGCCGAGTAAGGAGACACGTAGTGTCTGTGTATAGAGACAAATGTGTCCTGAAGAGCGCTTTAAATTAGTTAAAAATCGATTCAATCGATAAGCCCGAATGCGAATTAAATGAAAACATCAATCGAATCGATTATCGATGACAATGGAAGGATTACAATCCATAATTTCAATGACAGGAAATCGGAGCCGGAGTTAGAGTCAGTGAGTGCGGACTCGGTGACGACGATCGGTTGTTTACCTACCGATTATGCAATGCAGAACACTTTGCTATAGATGGGAGTAAAGATCTTGTCCATGGATTAAGAGCCGCGCATATTTGTCCCATACTGCCGGTCCAGCTTCAAACAGTTCCATCGCACCGATATCATCTTCTGTCCGCATTGTGGTAGCTCAAATTTCGGCAAGGTACCCGCACAGATCAAACAGGGCGGACAAATCAAGGTCTTTCTCAAGAAAAATTTCCAACCGAATTTGCGAAACAACTTTCTCGATTCCCACTCCAAAAGATGGAAAGCATCGCGACGAAAAAGAACAACAATGCATTTTCCGAGTGATTTCGTCTATGATGTTGATGGAAAATGTGGAGTTAAAGTAAGATCGCAATTCAGATCAGGCCACTCTTCCTGATAACTCTGTTGCTAAAAAATTTGCTCATTTGCTTGGACTACAAGTCATTGAAACGACAAAAGCGTTTTTAAAGCCGAGAAATGGTGTTGAAAGTTCAAACAAAAGAGCAATCTGAGGTTTCAATTGAAAAAATCATTGTGTTTTTGTTTTATTTCTCCCCCTCGTCCCAGGGTCTACACATCCCCAGCTCCAGGGATCAGCAGCCACACTGTGCTCACACTCTTGCAATCAACACCTATGACTATTTTTTAACTTAATAGACGAATTAAGTTTATCAAAATCAAACATCAAAAATTAACGATCAAAAAGTGGAGATTGAACGTCAAATTAAAGCAATTCATAATGAACAGTTGAAGAAAACCGTTAAAAATTTCGAAAATTAGCTTCATATTATTAATGGTACAGATGACAGTCATTTTGAAACTCATTTATATTGAATAAATCATATTTTTAATTAATTTTCTAATTAGAGATATAATACAATCTTTTATCTCTAACCAATTACAGATTTAGAATCAGAATAAGAAATTTCACAACTGAGTCCCCTGTGATGATCAATTTACAAAATATGTAATTTGACCTTCATTGGCGAAATCTGCGTACTCGATTTGACAAACAGAAATTGGAAAAAACAAACATCAAAACATTTTGACATCATAATCTTTGCAAATTTTAGAAACAATCAAAACTTAACATATTGTTTTTTTGTATTTTAGTTTATTATTTTATTATTTGACACGTTTATTTAAAACAACTATGTTCTACAGAAATTAAAAAAATAATTATAACCTTATAAAAGGGCTGACCTATTACACTTTTGAAGAGGTCGATTGCTGATGCTCATGTGATAGTCACTAATGTAAGAAAACGGCCTGGATGTTGGAATGTCAAGATATGAAAGAAAAGGAAATATTTCCTTAGAAAAGCACAGGTCTAACAAAACTTCAGAGTCGTCTCAGGGACCGTCAGACTTAAAATCAAATGGTTAGATGGGATCCATTCTAAAAACCATTCAAAGATTAACAAACACACATAGAACTTAATTTACACAAAGAATGTTTCTCGGAAGCTACACTGTCAAGCTGCAATTAGAAAACCTCTGCTTGCAAAGACAAATGTTTTGAAGCGTTTAGAATTGTATTCAAACCGCCACAATTGATCATTCAAGCAGTTGAAAAATTTAATTTTCTGTAATTTTCGACAAAAGTATTTGATCTAGAATACTTTATTCTAACCGTAAAATTTGTGATGATCTAGGGTGCAATTTCTTGGAAATTTGCTGGTTCAATGATTTTCTTTTATAGAAAAATTAACAGGTGAGACTTTTTAGATAATTCGGGTGACCCAATTCATCCTTTGGTTCAAGAACTATTTCCAGGATGGAACACCATCTTACAAGATGATAATTAACAAATCCATACAACAAAAATTGTTAAAGAATGACATGAGTAAGATTCTTATGTACTTTATATGATTTCTGCTTTTTAAAAAAATTAAAAAATATACCGTTTAAGATTGACATTTTTCTAAATAAGATTTTTTATAAATTATTTTTTCAAATAAAACTAAAATAAATATAAACTGTACAAAATTTTCATTATTACGAATTTTAAATCCGTCATAGATATACGATTAAGAAAACAAAATTATCTTTCAAAGCTTTGCTAGCTTAAAATTGGTGCTAGGAAAAAAACATCGCAGGACAAAATGTCACAGGATAAAACGTCACTAGGGCGGAACATCACATGGAAAAAACATCACAAATAACTAAATAAATTTAAATAAATCATATAACTCTCACTAGAACGATAACCCCTAATGTTAACTCTAACCTAAGTTTTTTTTATTTATTTAGTTATTTATGACCTTTTTGTCCTGTGACGTTTTATCCTGACGTTTTGTCATGTGATGTTTTGTCCTGTCACCCTTCATATTTAAACCATTGGTATAAAAGTGACCATGTGACCATGGAGACATTTTGAAGTCAAATAAGACATGATTTTTCAATGTGCTACGGTTCATAAATTTTCTTGATGATTTTCATATTCTTACAAGTTGTTTTTTCAATTGAAAACATCTAAGACGTAAAGGACAAATTGTTAAAGCCTTAAAAATGTTTAAAAAATAACTGGATAGTTTTTTTGTCAACGCTTCAGTTGGTCATTTGATCTTTCTTTCCAATTTTAATCTGCATTTTAAAGAATTTCCATCAATATAGCTTTCTTTTAACATAAAATAAATAAAATTCTAGACTCAAAGACGTAACCTTATTGAGTTAGTTCTATTTACAAGTAAAACATGTAATAAAACATTAATTGGAAAATATTTTAACATCCTTTTTTATTAAAATTTTTCAGTCAAAATTTTAAAAAAAAAAATTTTTTAAACATTATTTATTTTTTTAAATATTATTTATTTAAATAAATAATTTGATTAAATTTGCTTTATAAAATCTGAATAGATCAAAACACTAATAAAATAATATTACAATTTTCGTATCATCAAATAAAAATTTTAATTTCACACTTTTTTGATAATATTTTTAGTATCAAATTATAAATTTGTATTGAAAAATAAATAATTTAATAAAAATATTTTGATTAAATGAATTAATTCATCATCCAACAATGCCCTGAAATACAAAATAAATATTTTAATCATAATACTAATAAATAAGGTATAACCTTGTAACATATTAAGATAAAGATTGAAAAGTCAAATGGAATAGAAATAAGATTTTGAGAGTAATAAATATAGGGTAAAGGGATTCATAAACAACAATAGGATAGATTTAAAAGATGCTTCATGGAAAGATATATAAACATGGGAAATTACTACTTAAAATGATAAGTAGAATAATTAGACAATAATTTACAAATTTTTTTTTACAAAAATTAAAAATTAAAGCCATTTTTACCTCCAGGCCTTACTATGATAGGAAAGGGATCACTAACTGGTCCAGGACCAGCTTTATTAACGGCATTGACCTTGATATGATATGTTTGACTGGTCATGAGGTCTTTTATGTTAACGTAGGTACGAGATGTTTCTGATTTTTGCCATTGATTTATTGGCTGAATCGCTATCCGTGTATAGTAAACATTGTAACCCTGTAAAATTATTTAATATTATTAAATTTTTCAGAATACCAAAAAGATTAATTAACGTAATAATTCAATATTAAATTGAAATTGATCAAACAAGTAAACTGAGTTATCTATTATAGTATAGATGTTTAATTATAGTTTTACATGCCAGGTGTTGTGAAAGGACTTTGTTGAATTTTGACACTAGATTTAAGGATTTTAAGCTGATATGTAGCATTTTATTTGTATTTGGTTCAGAGATTATAATTATTGAAATTTTTTTTAAAACTAAAACTTTGATTTTTAATTTTATCAATACGGTGTACCATGTCTTACGCCTAAGGCCGTCAAAATGTTATTGAAGAATAAAACCGTATTTTTACAACCAAATACAATTAACCACCATCTTCATCAGATGTGAATCCTCTAGATTACTTCATATGGGTGCTTGTAGAGAGGGAAGCATATCGTTCTCGTCAAATACGTGTCAATGTCTCAGGGAATTCCGTTGCAAAGATCTAATAGAATCTGCTATATTCGTTCGCGTTGAAAGCCTATGTCGCATTCAGAAAATGGCTGGAAGTCATTGTGCATGAGGGAGGCGATCACTTAAAGCAGTTCTATTTACTCGAATCTTTTATATTTTGTAGAATATGTTTTGTCTGTTTGAAGTGCTTTTTTCGACCACAATTTCACAACATCCGGTATTTTTTAATTGATGATCTCTAAAAATAAATAAATAAATATTAAAAGATAAAAAATTACTTAATCCTAGTCTCATCAAATATGGGTCATAATATGAATCTATGTAAGATTCTTTTTTGGTACAATACATTTTATATTGAAAATGTACAATGTCTACCTTATACTAGGTTGTTTAAAAAATAATGTCGTTTTTTAACCTTAATCTTTGAAGACAAATATCTCAGCGTAGAATCAACTTTATTAATCGAAATAAAAACCGTTAGCATCAATACCCTTTTGCCAACGCTGAACAAGTTTATTTTTCTGGAGGCGATGAAATCGTTGAAGGTAGTTTTAGCATCCCCTTTATTTTTGAAAAATAAAGGAAAAAATAAAGGAGGAAAATGTCAAGATGTTTGAAAAAGTGATAATCAGTAGGCGAGAGGAGAGGAGAGTATGGTGGATGACTCAAAATTTCGTAGTCCAGTTCGTTCAATAGTTGCATTGTCAGGCGTGCGATGTGTGGCCGAGCGTTGTCATGGAGAAGAATAGGCCCCTTCTTATTGACTAATGCTAGTTATTGTTGTTAGAGATTCTGGTTCATTTTAACAATTTCCTGAAAGTATCTCTCTGATGTAATTGTTTCTCCTGGATTTAGGAAGCTATGATGAATAACACCGGCTGCAGACCACCAAACAGTTACCATCATCTTTTTTGGTACGATTTCGGCCTCGGAAATGGTTGCGGGGCTTGATCGTGGTCCAATCATTGAGAAGAGGGTCTCCGATTGTCGTAGAGAATTCAATTTTCATCACACGCTACAATTCGGTCCAGAAAGGGATCATTCTTGTTCCGCAGAAGAAGTGAAGACGATGCATAAAAACGACGCATTTTTATTGTCATTTAATTCGTATGGAAGAGTTTTTCATAAGCTTTAAAATTATGTATAAAACATAAATAAATGATAAAGATTTATTTCAAAACATGATCAAAAATCAGGACCATTCAAAAAACGACATTATTTTTTAAACAACCTAATATAAAAATGTTAAAAAAAATTAATTTTATTTTTAGAGTATGCAAATATTCATATTCTGAAAACGGGTTATGTTTGACCCAGTTTTGGTACCCAAAGTTTTAAAATTATTTTTGTGTAGCTAGAGTGAATAAATTGCAATTCATTATTTAAAAAAAGTCATTAAATCTTGACAAATATAAAAGTTCCTTTCTAGCTTAATTATATTTGTTATTACAATCTTCTATTTTACTGAAAATGATCAAGCAGTATGAGAAAGATATATTTTGTCCACCATAACAGGGTTTCTTCTTGGATCTCTTTTTCCTAACTAGTTAACCGTTTACATGCGGACCACATTAAACCTTTGCATTTCGTGTTAAAACTTTTAAAACAATCTATATATGCTCTAACTAAGAAAATTATGTGGTTAAATCGGCGACCCAATCAATACCGAGAGAGAAAAATAGGTGTCCTTTTTATAGGACAGCCGTATTATTAGAGTAATAAACTTTTTAATACACAGCAATAATATAAAAAACACGCATCACTAAGCTATTGTGGGCGAGTGTGGTATGCATGAAAGCAAAGAGGATGAAGAGTTACAGAACACTGAATGCACTTAAATTTTGCCTTCTGGTGGCATTCTGCACAGCGCAGTTGACGGTCGATGGACGCCGGAAAATGATTCCAACCTTGAAATCGACGAACAGGCACAACAACAGGTTGATGACCAGGATTTTTGCGACGTACATAAAAATTATCAGTATTTGCGTTCATTAATGCATTCGCGACATCTCGGCGAAATTGTAAGCGAGTCATAGGATGTTCAACTGCTTTTCGATGCAAAATCCATGCATTTGTAACACAGACGTTCAGAAAATGAGTTAGAAACGGAAAGTACCATTTTTTTGATTGAATTGATGGCCTGTAGGATGCTAACAATTTATCCATGACGTCTACACCGCCCATGTGTTTATTGTACGTGCCAAACAGAAAGGGTTGTGGAATCTGCGTGTCAAGAAAAACAAAAACTTTAAGTAATGTTTTCCATATATATATTTTTTATATGTAACTTACCGTAATTCTTTTCTTCTCTTTTGCAGACCATCATGTGCATGTGGATTCTTGTAATGGACCTTCAAAATTAGATGCTATACCAACAGGGCTATTGTCGTGCCATTTGACAATACAGATATTGTTGCCACGCTCAGTACATGTCTCATAAAAACCTCTCGGTTTTTTCTTCATTTGTGCATGGCTCTGAAGAGGCGCCTGGCAAAAACGGTTTTCTCTGATGGTTCCACTAGCTCTGAAACCAGCTTCTCTCAGATCAATGAGGAGTTCAGGGCTTGTAAAGAAATTATCGAAAAAGACCATGTGTGAGGATGGATGCGGGA
>MQRK01246857.1:14888-31028 GCA_001938485.1 Girardia tigrina
AAATGAATAACCCCGTCCCAAAATTGTTCAAAAATCTTGATTGGAGGCAGGTGACCAATCTCTTCACAAAGTGATTCACATTTTTCCTGGACATACCGTGATGATGTTTGTGGGATTTCATTCCCAGCTTGGGGTACGTTTACCCCTAGTGGTACGCGAAAGGTTGCTTAGGGGTACTCAAAAAAAAGTATTATGACGGAAAATGCAATTCAAATCTAGCCTAAAAACTAAAAAATCTTTTAACACATTGCAAATGGTTATCTTATTATATTAAAATAATTAAGTAATAAGAAATAGTAAAGTATGCTGATTTTTTAAACACATTTTTATGGGCAAAATACTCGTCTTGAAAGTAAATATAATTGTATATCTGAAATTACTAAATGATTTCTTATTTATGTGTAGACATATATATATATATATATATATATATATATATGTGTGTGTGTGTGTGTGTGTTAGGTGTGCCCACTAAGTAAACAATCAGGTAGAGGGGTACTCTAATGAAAAAAGGTTGGGAACCCCTGCTTTAGGGTATCTCATGGACCCACTTACTCATTTCACTCTTTAACATTTATATGCAGGCACAGTTTCTCATCTATCGTGATGACTCGGTTGAAAAAAATTAATGTTTACAACGTGATTTGATGATATATGATAATTTTATGAAATTTGAAATCGAACTTTTAAAAAGTATTTTGTACAATGTCAATTGTTGAAATGATATTATTTGTGATGATTCACTTTTACGATTTCTCGATTGTTAATATGGTCGCGATATTTTTAGAACGGGAGGCTCCTCTCAAATTTATGGTGGATAATTGCGCCACATTTTACGCGAAAATTTTGTGGATTTAATGAATCATTGGAAGCTGAAGTTAATATATCGGTTTATGAATTGGTCCAGTGCTAATGGAATTGTTGAGAAAAATCATAGAACAATCAAGAAAATTGTTGCTAGATCAAAAATATCAATAGTTGAGGCGCTCAGGTGGTAAAATAACACACCGTCTGTTGGCAAAGAAATCCCAAGTCGGATGTTATACAATTATAGGGGTATTAGGTCTAAAGACATAGCGATGGGAAAGAAGGATAAAGCATCAGATAAGGACAGAGTACCAGTTGGAATGGGTGAAACCGAAAATCACCACAAGTTGCAACCAAAAATGGTTAAAAGAGACGGTAGGATTGGAAATATTTGGTTGAGTGTGGGGATGCACGTTTTCCTAATCATATCAGCGATTTGCGACCGAGAAGAGTTGATCCATTAAATCAGACGCATCATACAATCGAGACTGAGTCCATTTCAGAAAACAATAAGTTGGAAACCGACAGAGACGTGCGCGTTCGAAGGAGACCGAAATACCTCGATGATTATATCACGGAGTTAGATTCGGATGATGAATCCAGTCGGAGAGTGGAGATGAATTAAATTAAAACTATGAAATGAAAATAAAAGAAAGTTAGTTTAATATGGAAAATTGTGAGAATTAAATAAATCTGGGAATTGGGGTTGTTCTATTTTTTTCCATATCGTTATTACAAATGTTATACAGAACATCATGATCCATAAAAAAGACGATTGTTAATAAACAAATTTATTGATTCGGTTTTAAAATTTTATAAATAATTACGATGTTGAAACTTTTGAGATGTAGACAATTAATTGCGCCATTTTTTAATGAAACTTACTATATAAAATATCAGGTAATTTAGGATTAAAAAATAACAAAAAAATGTGTTTAAATATATTTATTTAGTATTTCTCAAAATATTAATCACACATTATTATAAATTGACATTTTAAAAATGTCATTTCAAAAAAAAAATTAAAAATTAATAAAAGATATTGAAACAAAATTAAACAAAATAATTTTGCAATTAATTCATATATTTAATTTTAAAATTGTTTGATATAATAATTCTAATTAAAATATATTTTATTTTTAATCATAATTGTCAGAATTAAAAGCTTATTTAAAACGATTTATTTGATTGATAGCAATTATTTTTAATGATTTAATAAAAATAAAAAAATTCAAGAGAAAAAGAAATAAAAATAATTATTTACACAGTGAAATTAGTTAAAAAATAATTTTTTATTTGTAAAACTTTTTTTAATTGAGATAAAATTATTTTAATAATTTATTTTGTTGTAGTAAACTAATTTAATACAAATCTAATGAAAGAAATTTGAAACTTTAAAAAATAGAAAAATATTTTCAGTATTTCTATATTACAAAACATAATTAAAAGATTATAAATGAGAGAAAATGAAGAAAATCAAGTTTTAATATATAATATATTACTTATTGTTAGACCAGAAAAACCTTACAATATTTCAACACAGAAATTATAATGTTTTTATTATTAAATTGAATAGTCTTGGTTTACGTTATGTTTTGGGTTACCAAAACATATTAAATAAGAAAATATTTTTAAAAGAATCATAGATAAGAGAACACATAGATCTAATGATTTCTTTTCTGAAGAATAAAAAGAGGTACAAAATAATTAGATTCAAATTAAATTTATAATTAAAAATGATGAAATAAAAGACAATTAGTGTACCCTTTCTAACATTATATTTATTTATGGAAATCAAATTTATAATTAAATGATTAAAGTTAATTAAATAGTTGTTGTGAAAGAGAATATCTAATTAAGAAAAATATATTTGACTTTACAATAATGATTATTAAAACAACACACACATTAAAATACATTAATATTTACATAATTATTCCACACTCGCCCTGTTCGACAACTTAATTTCTGTATCTTTTAGGCTTCTGTCGGTCTCGAACTGGATTGCGTCTCACTCTTGTTTCATTAATATTCCAAAGATCTTCCTCTGGCATCTGGTCTTCTTCATGTACATCATGATGATCATTTTTGATACTTTTTGACATAATTGTTGTAGCCTTTTCTGATTTTCTCGTGTCATTTTGTGGTGTTCTCAATCTTTTGATATCCACTACATTTCTCTCAATTATTCTTCTATCACTAATCATTTTTAATCTGTACGCATACTTCCCAGTTTACCGATCACCGCATATGGTCCTTCGTATCTCGGCATATCTATTCCTTTGATTCGCGGTAATATCCTAGCCAGCACTAGATCACCAATTGCCAGACAACCCCCTGAACCTAATGTAGCTGGCTTTTTGATTTCTTGTTTGGTCTTGATCTGTTGGCTCACCACTTGTAATACTTGTTGAAGCTCTGTGATATATTTGCAATAGTTTCCATCATTTGTTGGATTCACTTTCTTTTCCGAGTAGAAAGACCACATTTTCCGACCAAAAATCACCTCGAAGGGAGAGAATCCAGTGCTTCTACAAATTGTATTTCTTAGTCCAAATTCAACAATCGCCTCTTCCCATTCACATCCAGATGACTTCGCTGTTGCGTAAAGCATGTCTTTTACTGTACAAAATAGTGTCTAAATTACCCCGTCACTTTGAGGATAATATGGTGAGCTCCGAGATTTTCTAATTCCAAGAAGAGCACAAAGTTCCTGTACGATCTCGCTCTCAAAAGCAGTCCCTCTATCTGAGTGTATCCTGTCCAGGATTCCAAATTGCACGATCCACTTGTCAAATATGGATTTTCATATCGTTTTCTCAGTCATATTTCTCAGCGGTATCGACTTATGGTATTTTGAAAAGTTATCAATAATTCCCAAGATGTATCTACCTCCATTTTTACTTTCCAAACCTCAAAAACTCCCAATGTCCTTTTCTAGTAATAAACTCTATTTTCTCTCTATCACACTCTGCAAGACTTATGTTATAATATCCTGCAGCCAAATCAATTGAACTAAGGTGTTTCGCTCCTCCCAAGGTATCAAAAAGTTGTTGTGCGTCAGGATTTGGAAATGATGGAACATTAGTCTTTTGATTTAGTCTCCGGTAATCTACTGTAAGTCGAATATCTTCGTCCTTTTTTGGCACAATCACTATAGGAGCGTTCCACTCTGATAGACTTGGTTTAATAATATTTTTCTGTAGCAACTGTTCAACAAACTCATCCACTTTTTCTTGGTGCGCCACAGGAATTCTCCTTGTTTGCTCCTGTATCGGGCCATTATCTTTAAGCTCTATTTTATGCTCAGCGTTCCGCGCCAAGCCTATATCATATTTAGACCAACTAAATAAGTCTCTGAATTCTTTCACTAAACTAATAATATTGTTTCTATTGCTATCATTCACACATCTAAATTGGGATAAGAGACACTCACTTTCAGGCGCTTCTGTTACAGTCTGAGTCTCATAGGGCACATACTGCTTCCGACTCCTCAAACAGTGCCCTTTCAGTTTAACTAATTTGTCGGGACTGTCGTATCTGCATTCACCTTCGAAAGGAATGGAACGAAAATTGTTCAACTATTAACGCCATTATTATCGAGATCAATCTTAATCCCAAGACTCTTCATGCTCCGTATCCAAAGAATTATATCCGGGCTCAATCCATCCACAACAAAGAAATTACAACTTCTCCCTTTAGCACCCAATTCAACTATCAGGGATTCTTCCGCTCGTACAGGCACTGTAAATCCATCTGCACACTTGATTTTTCTGGATGAACGTCTGGTTTTCAATGTTTTATCTGAATCTTGCAACTCCATTAGCATGTCTTTGCTGATAGCATTCACTTCGGCTCCGGTGTCTAATAAGATATTTTTACTCTTCCCATTGATCCGACCGTAACACATTGGTTTGTTCTGATCTTTTACTTTATAACTGCTCTTCTTTACTCGAAGATTATTCTGTTCCTTTTGTTTCGGAACTGTTTCTTTCACCACTCTGGCATACAACTTCTTTTCATTTGAAATATGACAAATGCTCGGTTCTTCCGTACCTGTTCCCGTGTCTGTTTCACTTTCATTACTGGATATACTGGCAGACTCGACCACATGGACTGATTTACGTTTTCCGTTTAGACAAAACTTATCTATATGTCCCTTTTTGTTGCATGTTTTGCAGAATCGAGACTTTTTACAGTCTCTCAAAATGTGACTGCTGCTCCCACAATTCCAGCATCCACTTGTTTCTTTGACAGGATTTCTCGTTCTATTATCGCCTTTCCATTGACTTGATTGTCTTTTTTGCTTCAGCCCTTTTACCGTTTCCTGTAATGAGGTAATACGTTTGTTCAGTTCTGAAACTTCATCCCTAAGCATTCGAATTTCATCATTCTCGGCCAGCACATTTACTGTTGCCGACATATCCTGAGTTACACATTCTTTTTTTTATCATCTCGAATGCTTCATCCAAAGTTTTAGGCTGCAATACTTTTAGTGCCTCTTGAGCTCTGTCATTCATTAAACCATTTATAAAAACTTGGAGAGTTTTTGGCTCTCTTTCTTCGGAGGTCAACTCCGGTAATTCTTTAAAACAACGAATTCTTACTTCTTTCATAAACTCCTTCGTTGACTGACCATCCTTCTGTCGAATTCCAAATAGTTTCATCCACGATGAAATGTCTGACTTCTTTCGTCCGAACAACTTCAAAAAGGTTTCCTTGAGCCATTCGAAACTCTTTTGGTTTTGGGTGTAACCACTCTGCGACTTCAGAAAACATTGAACATCTTCCTCCAAGTATTCCATGAAGAAGTCAGTTTGTGTTTCATCCGATATTTCAAGTTGCCGCATAAATGCATCCATACATTTCAAAAATTGGGCAGCATCGTCCCCTTCTTCGAATGTTTTCGGAGTTTTGGCGGAGTCCTTTTTCAGGATTCTATTCAAAATTACTTCCAGTAATTTCGACTGGTGATCTCCACTATCGGCTTTGATCCTGCTCATGACGCCACTGTTGTGAAAGAGAATATCTAACTAAGAAAAATATATTTGACTTAGAATTTACAATAATGATTATTAAAACAACATACATTAAAATACATTAATATTTACATAATTATTCCATAATAGTTTTAGTTTTTAATAAAAAAATATTTATATTTTAGAATTTTCTGAGGTTTCATTGACATGATTTTTCAAAATCAAGTTACCCTACGTTATGTGAATATTATTGATAATCATCTACCTTTTTAAAAGACTTAATATATTATTAGAGAATGTAAAACATAATAAGATATATTGAGCATTATTATAAGACATTATTAAACCCCATTGTACAGACCAAAACAATAAATTATATTAATATTTAGAAATATAAGTACACATTAAAATCATATATTTTTATCTAAAACAAAAAAAAAATCAGGTTGCGGTCTCAACACACAGTTTTCAAAAAAAATAAATTTAGAAATCAATGGTGACATTTGAAAACTATTGCTGTATAGAATGAAAAAAGTTTATTCTGATTTATCACAGAATGATGGCCTAAAGTAGGGCATTTCGGTTACGAAAAGTAACAACACGTCCTCTTAGTTGTATTCAAATGCGCGGATGTTGTTCCAATGCCGTTGAAGAAGAACTGCCAGAGTTCTTTTTGGAAAAGCTAGATGCTGTGCCGGATTGTTCATTGTCAATTTTAGGAGCCCCCTACCCAAACGAGATTGAATAATTCCCTGTCTTCCCACGACCAAGAGAGTTTCAACAACCAACGGGGTGTCGCTACAGCGCACCGTTGATTTACTGTCAACATTGATATATATATATATAATATTCATTATATATACATATATATATCATTTAACCTCTTCGCACCGAAAGTAAATCTTTTTTGGCATGGAATTAGCAAACACAGTGATAGCAAAAATTAAACTTAGTCGCCTTCGACGATTTACGGTCATAACCGGTTCTTCAACCGGATATTGCTGTAAATCAAGCCACAATTCAAAGGAGACCAATCTTTTTAAAGACGAAGAACTTTATAGCTGATAAGAATGAAAGAGAATTGAACAACGTCAACAACCGAGACTATCTATATCATCGCGAGAACCTGCATTAATCTCCCACATGAGATCTTCAAAGTCATTATCTCGTCCCCAGTGGCTAATCTGATTTTCACTCTAGAGACCGTTATAGAGTCTCCTTATACTTATTATATGTTGTTAAGCCCCTACGTCCGAACCTCACCTGGAACCAGTATGATAGCATTAGTGATACTGCACTTAATTTTAAATTTACCTTACTTTGAGAAGTAATGAATCAAACGATTTTAAAACATAACTAGTTTCTGATACTTATGCTCTTAAGATCACACAACCGAATTTGTTCACCTATCATACTGGATCACCGAAGGTCTGATTTTAGCTCATGGACTTGAAGTTCAAGAGCATGGGGATTAAGGTGCTTATTTCAATATCTTCTCGGAACCATTCCGGCAGATCAGTCACAATCCATAGAATCTCTTCTTGCTGAGATTGTGCAACATTCGAAGCCATACATTCAACTACGGAAACCAGTTATGATGGTTCACGAACCGACATTGGATGTCGTCTTTGAAAACTATTTCAAGATGCAGTAAATCGGTCTCACAAAGCCATCACAGAGTCTTTAGCGGGTCATAACTGACTTGAAAACGACCTAACCCGGGATCACGCAGGATTAAAACAACTCAATTTTGAAGAAATTCTTCACACAATGCACAAAGCGATTCTCACAGTTACTATCTCAACGGACATGAGGGAACCTTTTGATTTTGCAGACCAGATCGCTGAAACTGTTCCATTCATTACAAACCATTGTTTTCAGGTTACCTAGACCTCAATGGACAATACTGAATAGCCACCACCTCAACAAGGCACACAGAGTACTGCTCTCACGGCTCAAAAGGATCAAATGGCTGCCGTTATTTCCGCCCTAACGTCCAGCATTGCGTCTCTAATAACCAAACTGCATGCTCGGCAACGCAGCAAGGGTCATTTATCACCAAAGGTTTTGTCAAAACGGCAACGAATGGAAGGGGAACCGCACCGCACTACAGATTGCATATTTTTGCATTTTCCATTTCAAGTATAGTTAGAATGCTAGATCGTGCTCTCCAGGCAGCAAATTTCAGTCCACAAAAATAGTTTCACCGTCTATCAAAGCAGCAGATAGAAGAAGTGAGGACAGTTGCAGTGGATTATTCACTTCATCTGCACATATCTCGAATTCGCCAATTACAGTTGCATCGTTCTTAGTAGACACCGGATCCACGATATCAGTCCTGTCTTGCAGTTTTCAGAAGCAAAACTATCTTAATTCCAGACCACTCATAGCCTAAAATGGATACGCTGTCTACACAAACAGGACAATTCAACTGTCGTTCTTATTGATACAACTGGACATGAAGTTTCAATAGAAATTTAGAGTAGCACACGTCATTCAGCCCATTCTAGGTGCAGATTTTTTAGACAATTTAGACATCCTCCTTGACTACCGAAATTTAAGATTTCTTCACAATGAAGTTACATCGGATTATTCAGCCAAGAGTAGGAATTTTAGTGTCATCCATACTATTCATGCACCGCAGTAAAATTTTATTGAGAAAATCAAGAACAGGTTTCCAAATGTTCTTGTCTGATCTACCCAGGCTGATCAACCTAGTATGTATTTTTGCAAGTTATCGTTACTCACAGCTGTGTTCTAGTTCAATAGCGCTGAAGAATATTGTCACAAGACAGACGACTATTAACCGTAGCTCAGTCTTTTCCCCGTAGGCGAATTATAGTCACTTATAGATTGCCGCCACCAAACTTTAATCCATCATTATGCTTCGCATCTTTCTTTGAAGGCTGATATAGTGACAAAAAAATTAAATCATATTAATATATATAAATGATATACAATATCGTCTGGGGGCTACAGAAGCTGAGACAGTAAACGAAAAAATGTAAAAACGTCTGCAATAAGAGGCAACTGAAAAACATTGAGGCTAAATAATACGCATGAATACAATTGCATTGAGTAGTATAGATTCGTTACCAGAAGAAAACAAAAAAATCCTAAATACCATTAACCTATTCAAATAAGCAATTTTAAACTTAAAAAAAAATCATATTCTATCAAATTTCAAATATATAGTCATAATTATAGTCAAATATATATAGTCATATCCCAATTCCGGTTACTGGAATCAAACCTGCTACTTTGGAGTTCAAAATAATATCCTGACGACTGGTTGAACTAAAAATCCTTTCAGAGGAATTTTTTTTCAGAAAATTTTTTTATCTAACCTTCGTCTTTTCCACATCTGGAGGTAGTCTATAAATGTTTTTTATTAATAAAAATACTTAAATATATACTCAAATATATGTTTGCATTCATTAAAAAAAAGGTTATTCGACATAGTTAAGAATGCCTATTAGTAAGTAGAGAAAGAAATAAAAATTATTTGGCAAACAATTAGTAAAAATAAGATAATTATTAATCCTTTTATTATAATGTTATAAATTTGAAAATGTAAGAGATCTTGTGTTGAAAGAGAGATGAGTTGAATTTGATACTTCAAAGTGATACTAAAGATTTATTTGTGTTTAAAAATAATATGATGTTAATGAAAATGTATTTAATAAATTTTTACATTTATTAAAAAATTCAATTAATTGATTTAAGACATTTTTGTGATAATATCAGTGATAAAATCTATAGATAAACATTAACAATTAATGGCAGAAGCAATAAAAGGATATTTAAACAAACGTTTATTTATAACTGTTAGTCATCAAATGAAGGAAACACAAATGATGTGTTAAAGATTTATCAATAAACATTATTCAACGAATAATCATTATATATCCATTAATATTATGCGGACAAAGGTTGTTGTAATGACTCACATTTCTAAAGCCTTGTCCTTTGGTAAACACTCCCAGTCGCACACATACTCCTAATCATATACATACACTGATCATACTGTTGACATCATACAATCAATTTTCTCAACACACAATAATTATTATGTAACTATTTTTACTCACAATAACAATGCTCATTCTTTGATCGTCAAATTTTTCTTGATAATTTCATGATAAATAAAGGAGTTTAAAAATAAAACAAAAATACAGAATTCAATTATTAAATTGATTTTAATTTTTATTTACATATATGATTTATCTTGTTGAAACGAATAATAATTTAATTAAAATATA
Source organism: Girardia tigrina (assembly GCA_001938485.1). Lineage (NCBI taxonomy): Eukaryota > Metazoa > Platyhelminthes > Tricladida > Dugesiidae > Girardia > Girardia tigrina. The sequence goes on from MQRK01246857.1 coordinate 24,937, forward strand.
TATTTAATTAAATATTTTTTATTGTTTTGAAAATCGAAAAAATTCTCTTTGATTTAGTCTCAATTTTGACAAGAATTTCTGAAAAAAATAATTAAAAATTTTAACTTATATATTTTCAAACATTAAAACATTACGTTGTAACTATTACTGCTCACACTTTAAAAATTTACTTTAAAGCTTAAATTTCACTCTATATTTTGATACCAAGTTTTGGAATTATTCATTTTTATATAAAATGATAAGGCTAAGTCATAAATCAAAACTTTATTTTTTAAAAATACAAAATTACTTTTATATCACTTTTGTGTGCTTACATCATCTAATGAATCATCTAATTGCATTTGCGCAATTTGACCTTTTTGTGCAATATTGTTCGGGTTGATATGATATCATCAACCAACTCTTTCACAATCGTGAAAGTAAAGTAGTTACTTCACACCAAGTATGACATTGTTGTTGTTAATTTAAGGTGTATTTATTTTATTTGAGAAATGTTAGAAAAGAAGGAAATGAGAACAATTTTATTTTACGATTTCAAACTAGGTCGAAATGCGACAGAAACGGCTCGGAATATTAATAATGTATTTGGACAACATACAAGTGAAAAAGCTGGACAAGTGGGTGCCGCACGAATTAAACGAAAATCAAAAAACCGTCGTTTTAACGTATGTTCTTCTCTGCTTTTGCGTAATCAAAGCGACCCGTTTCTGGATCGAATTGTAACGTGCGATGAAAAATGGATCCGATACGATAACCAGCGGCGTTCAGCTTAGTGATTGGATTTTAATGAGATTTCAAAGCTTTTCCCGAAGCCAAAATTACACTAAAAAAAGTCATGATAACTGTTTGGTGGTCCGCACACGGTTTAATTTATTACACCTTTTTAAAACAAGGCGAATCATTTACTGCGGAAAAGTATTTAAGGTAAATGGACAAAATGTACCAAGAACTATAAAAAAACGGCCGGCATTACTCAATATAAAGGGGCCAAATCTTCTGCATGACAACGCTCGTCCACATGTTGCGTTACAACATTCTTTTTTTAAAAAATTATCCAAAAATTAATTTCCAATGGAGAAATTGTTTGATGAACCGAATTGCAAGAAAAAATAAAATTAATTTGGAATTTTAATTTTGAGAAATAATAATAATGCAAAATGTCTATTATAAACGACCTTTTTGTCAAAAAATCTATTGAAATCCAAGTTACAAATTGTAGGTTAATTATGTTAGGGAGTATACATTATTTGATGGAAGACAATAAAATGAATGTATATTGTGATGATTTTAAATTAGAAGTGATTGGGTTTAGAAATCAAACTTCATTAAATCAAGTGGTTTGTAAAAGTACATTTTTATTTTTTGTATCAGTGTATGTTTTACTCAGTTATGTATTTATTATCATTTTTATTTTTCCTGTATGTAAGTTTATGTTTTTTATTTTTTTAATGGGAAGCAGTTTTTTTATTTAAAAGAAAAAAAAGAAAGAAAATCAAGAATGAAAAACAAGACGAAATAAGTTCTTCCCCCACCCCGCAATAAATATTTATTATTAAAAATAATTTAAAACTATAATAGAATTATGATTTCAGTGATTCTGTTTGTGTGTCTGTGTGTGTGAAGTTCCCGGAGATCAGTAAAACAAATTTAATTTTTTTTAAATGAAAAAACAACCGATTGATCCGGAATCTACGCAACGCGGCAATTCCAATGATGTGTCTACACCGCCGATCCGATGAGGGGAAGTCGATGAATCAACGATGAAAAGGGTCAACATAAATACAAAAAAATCAATCAACAATACAAAACCCAAAGAAGGAAATATGATAAATTTGGATGAAAAATCGATTCATCCTAGACCTACTTGATGAGAGGAGTCCGAAAATCTTTCTCTGCCGACGATTAGAGTAGAACTTGGTGAATTCGGTAATAAAGGTATTAATTCATTTAATAAACCAATAAATGAATAACATTATATTACTTCCGATCTGCCCCCCCTACAAAAATTATGAAGAAAATTATGAAGAAGATTTTATCAATATAAAAATAATTGATTTATTTAGTTACTTTATTTATAATTTATTCATGCAATTAATTATGAATTATAAATTTGTGTTGGGGCAGATCGGAAGTCTTTCCGTTTTTGCCGATATGCTTAATATATTTAACTAATTATTAATATTATAGTAGAATTATGATTTCTGTCTGTGTGAAGTTCCCGATGATTAAAGCCATTTTTAAAAGTTTCTTCATTTTTTATTATTAATTTTATTTTTATTTAATTTTTAATTCATTTGTATTTATTAATATAATTAAAAAAATTATTTAAAAAATTAATTACAACAAAATATCATTTTGAAAAAAATTTTCTATTTTTAATATTAATACAAATTTTTATTTGAATATTTTTTAAATTGAATTTTTCTGTTCGATTATTTAAATTTAAAAATTTTTATTGATTTAATATATTTTTTCAAAAAATAATTAAAGAAAACTACTTTCAAAATTTTGGCATTTTTTTATATTAAAATCTTATAAAAGTTTTTACATTTTTTATATTTAATTTTATTTTTATTTAAATTTTTTTGTGTCATTATTAATTTTTATTTATTAATATCAATAAAAAATAATTTAAAAAATAATTACAATAAAAAATCATTTTGAAAAAAATTTCTATTTTTTAATCATTAATATAAATTTTTATTTGAATATTTTTGAAAAAAAGTAAAAAAATAAGAAAAATATCTTTTTATAATTATAATATTTTGTAAAATTGAATTTTTATACGATTATTTAAAATTAAAAATTGTTTTTAATTTTTTTTAATTTTTCAAAATAATTTTTTTAATAATAATAAATAAAAAATAGCTTGAAAATTTTTTTGATAATTAAATTTTAATTTAAATTTGTGTGGGGGCAGATCGGAAATCTTTCCGTTTTTCAAGATATACCTAATATATTTAACTAATTAATAAAATAATAGAAATTATGATTTCTGTCTGTGTGAAGTTCCCGATGATCAAAGTGATTCGTTCAAAAGAATTGATTTAATCAATAATAAAAAATTAATAAATAAAAAAAATAATTAAAAAGAATGATAAAGAAAAACGTTATTAGCAATATTATAAGTATTTTCTGATTCACTACTTATATACCTTTTCTTCGCCATTTACCTGTTCCCAGATCAACTATTATTGATAATGATCTGAACAACATTATCAAAAATTGTATGAATACTATTCTCTAAAAGAAAAAGAAAAGACAAAAAAAAATCCATACTTAAATTTCTCAATCGCGACAATACATATTTTGATCGCCAGTTTCCATATCACAACAAACAATTCCCAGCCCAAAATTGACTTTCGAAGTATTAAATAATTTATTTTACATTTGAACTCTCTATATTGTTGGCTTTTTCACTCCCTCAGTATTCTTCTTTTTATATTGCTCTTATTTTTATCTGACCTTTATTAAAAAATGTTATCGGTTATAATTGTTTCACTTGAACTAATTATTTATTTTTATATTTAATATTTATTGTGAATGTAGTCTCAATGATAAGTCATTTGCCATCTAGGTTACTTTTTATTTATTTATTTACTTTTATAATAAATAAAATGGTTCAGTATCAATTACTCATTAAACTACAAATGGTCAAAAATATAGATAAATTATGAAGTGCAGAAACTCCGCAAAGAAGATAGGAAGATAATTATTAAAATAACGGATCAATAAAAAAATTGATGTAATGAAAACGAAAATAATCAAAGAATACAAATTTTAATTGATTTTTAATTTTTATTGTTCGTATGAATCATGATTTAAATAAAAAATTGTAATTGAAAATTTTTTATTGGTTTTTGCTTATTTTGTTTTGATTATTTGTAATGTGTTCTTACAATTTAGTCTAAGTGAAAAGCCTAATGATGTAAATATAAAAGTTGTTAAATGTAAAAAATAATTTTATTACAAGAAGGCCCTCTTCAAAAGGTTTGCGACCCTAGTTCAACTTTAACAAACAAATTTCTTTTATAGAAAAAGGAAGAATAACTAAGACTGTTCAAAAGCAAACACCACTATATATATTCGTGTTTGTTCCCTCTCCCAACAAATCACAGCAAAAACAACCTCCATTCAATCCAGACCAACCAACGCAACAAAGTAAAAATGAAAATTATTCAAAAAAATTTCATTCAAAAAATAACGAAATTTTAAAAATCAATTTTGAAAAAAATAACTTAATTTAATTAATGAATATTTTTAATGAACTACTTTTTTAATAAAGAAAAAAAAAGTTAATTTGGTGTGTTACAAAGAAATTTATTTTTCAAGCGTTTTTTTCCTGATATTTACAAAAATTCTATTTTATTAATGTTCGTAGCGTTTAAACCACTTTCACTATTAACAGATTCAATGCTCATAACTCAACACCAAAATTTTTATACTTAGCACAACAAGAGATTTTCAAACAAATTTTCCTTTCACTCTATAAATTTTATTCTACTTTAAATTTGTAAAAAAACATTTTAAATTTAAAAATAATTTATTAAATTCTGTAGCATATTTTTGAATTTTTATTACTTCAAACTTTTATTATTTTTAAAATGCGTTTATAAAATTATATGACAAATAAAATTAATTTTTCCATTTACATAAACATCTAATTTTAAAATTAATTTGTAAAAACTATTAAATTTCTTAAAAATACTTTTTTAGTAGCTTGATATTATAAATTTACGCATTAACCTTTATTTATTTTATTAATTCTTTTAAAGTTCTTATTTTAAAAATTTTTACTGAAAATATCAACTTTTAGATTTTTTAGATTTTAAACTCTGTTTTTGTCTTACATAATTATTTACTTGTTGCAAAATTTTTAAATTAAAAAAAATTAAATTATTTAGTGAATCGAAAATTTTAGCTAAATCTTTATAATTAATTAAATCTATCGAATTCCGAATGATGAAGAATATTAATATGTGGAATCTGCATTTCGATTAAAGAACGTCCCTCAGATTTGGTCATTTAGAATTTTTCATGCAGTTACCATCCGCACGTGACTTATTAAAAATTACGGGACCCCGAAGAATTATTCGATCTTTCGCCATATCCGGAGTGAAACGATTCCCAGTCGTGAATGAAGCTGGTGAACAGAACCAGTTCAAAAGATCGTCGAGTGTGATTCGATTCACGATCAAGATGGTTGCTATTCGTCCAATGAACTAAAAGTGGAATGCTCTCGGATTGACTCGGCACTCAAAGGAACTGTATTTCCAAACTCGGGAAATACTACTCGGGGCAATACAAGTTGAGTTTAACACATCAACCAAGCTTTCATGATTTCTAGATCGGCTCTACTCGGAAGTAATGATAATGATAGTTTCACAATTATAGTGACAACAAGCCGTTATATGAATTTGAAATAAGATAAAATGAAAAGTTAGATTTTACTTAGAGAAAGATTTATATTTAAAAAGTTAAATTTTATTATAAAATTTTATTTTTTAATTTTCGGTTTGTTTTAGGTGAAAGAAAAATGATAACGAGAGATTGAATTAATAAAGAGATTATTAAATCGATTTCGTTTTTAATTGATATTTCGTGTTGAATACAAAACATAAACATGATCCCTGATTACTGGATTGCTAGATCATTGGATAAGAAAAATTACAGATGTAAACTCTTAAAAAGCCATAAAAGAATTCAATAACAAATATGAAATAAAAATTGTTGGGGTTCCTTTTGGTGAACTTTAAATTTTTGATATTTTTTAAAAATCATATTTGTATTTTAAGTAAATTAAAAATATTGTTTGATTAATTAAAATGAAATAATTCTTTAAAATAAAAACCTTTTAAAGTCTTAAAAAAAAGAACGAGCTCATTCTTTAAATTTTTGGAAATAATTAATTGTTATAAATAATCTCTAAAATAAAAAAAGTATTTAAAATCAAAAGTTTTAAACAGTTATTAGTAGAGAGCGGAATAATTACGGTAAACCGTAACCGTAAAAAAACCCGTATTTTTGCGACTGAAAATGAAAAAGCCGTAAATTCTAATCTTGATAAATAAACCAGTAATTACGACATTTTT
>MQRK01246864.1:0-13832 GCA_001938485.1 Girardia tigrina
ATAATTAAGAAAAGAATTATTATGTCCGGATAATTCGTAATAAAATGTTTGAAGTCATTTTTTAGAACAAGTGACAAATTTTAAACATTTTTTTATTTTAATATACAAAATTTTACTTATAGTGTATAATTTTATTTAAAATCCTGTAGCAGTTTAAAAAACTTTAAAGTAATATCTCAAAATTAATGATTTTAAATTAAATTCTTTGGAAAACGTCGAACAGTGATCCTATGTTTTCATACAAGTTTTCATAATAATGAAATATCAAAAATAATGGTCTGCCCTATCCCCGTATTGCCCCGAAAACCGGATGGAGGTAGCAGGTGCGCACGATAGGATATCTATCTCGGCATGAATGTGCTGGGCCCGTTGAAAATCTAGTTAACTGCCTCGACTATCACCGGCCAATTCTTTGTCCATGATTCTCAATTCGATTTGATTACCGATCGATCGAATTTCATCAATCGATTGTCATAACTGTCATTAAAGACGCTCACTAAAACACAAAATTCGTCTTTATTCAAATCGCGATAGCCCAACTGACACATGTAACACAAAGTAGTAAACTCCAATCCATCAGTGAGAGCAAACAAAAATAAGCAGCTTTCTTTACACAAATCCTTGAGTTTCTTTATTAAAGCAATTTCCTCCTCTTTCGGCAATTCAAATAGGACAATCGATTTTCGTGATATTGATAAGTTGCTTAAATCGATTAACGATATTTTCCACATTTAACGGAAAAAATCTTATTTGTTCGATTTTCAAGCGGGAAATAGTTTTACAAAATCAGTAATGAATTTCCCAGTTTCAAAAAAATTTATTTCAATCAAAAAATTGACAAAATTCAAAAAACTTCTGTTCTTTTACGGAATTTATAAACAAGTAATATTTCTCATTATTAAACCAATTTATTACAAAAAATAATTTAAATTGAATCTTTAGATAAAATTCGATATTAACAGTCTAAATAAATTGAGCACTATAACAAGTCAATAATTGAAATTTCTAGGGATAAATAAAATTTTCACACTGCTACAAAATTGTAAATAACGATTTTGAGATAAGAGATATAGAAAAAGATTTCATTTGATATTAATAAGGATAATTAGTTAACATATATTAAAAATTTTATTTTGAATTGCAAACAAATATTTTATATTATACTTAATAGGCTAATTAAGTTGTCTCATTGCCAATTTAATTTTTGTCCATTAAGCTGCTAATCATATTATATGTATATTATACATAAAATGTTTAGTGTAAATGTTTATCTGTATGATCTGAGAAGTCAAAAAAAATAAATAAGAACGATATAATTCAAAATGAAATATATTTTTTCGGTGTGTGATTGTATGTTATTATACTGAGTGTCAGTAGTTTCAAACCTTGTACAGTTGAGAGAACATACTGTTCTGTCAAATTGTCATTTTGTAAGACATTTTAGTCGAATTGCATCAATAATATTTTGAATTGTTTTGGGTTTGATGTTGTGGTGCTTAAATATTAAACAAAAAATTACATTTTTTGTTTTAATAATATTTGACACAAAAATTTGAATTGAATAAGTTAATTAAATGTCTCCGCTTTATTCTCGTTTTAATTTTCAACGGATTTTACAATTTATTTTATAGTTATTGTGAATAACTTTTCAAACCACACTGTGCGGAAACAGCCTCAATCAGTCGGATTATATGAGCCATCGCCTTACACGATTTGGCGACGCATGGCGGATATCCACAACCTCACCGACCACGGACTCGGGCCGTGTTTCTACGAACATAGCGATATCAGTGTTCACAGAGACGGGAACGCATTCAAGACGGGAAACCGCGGAGAGTAGGACCAATGACTGCTGTCGCTGGTGCACCAAACGGTACCAGTTAGATAGATATTTCTCGCACAAGAAACGGATGCTGGCCTTCACAGCCCGATCCGGAGGCCAGCACCATAATGATGTCAGAAGTGGGAAGTAAGCAAATACGATTATTTTTTGAAATGTAGTTGTTGCACACACCACATATCCAACATGCACTGCACATTCATAACAAAAAACACACTCATTCACCTCGAAAGACGCACCAATTTTCAAAAATTACATCAAGATAACATCCACACACACGAAAAATTCCGCACTCTTGATACCCCAACACAGTCACAAGACAATAACAATCACTACTAACGAAGACATCGTTGTGGAAATACACACTCACACTGAGTCACTAGTCGCCGATCTTATGAGAACTCTCACCATCTTCACCGTTTCCACCGTCACATTATATAGTTGGTTCAAACATTTACTATCTAATCTCTCCTTAGAACAGTACGGGATTGTGACTGACACTTAGGCGGTTGTAATCCAGATGATGCACATGAATTCTTCTCGGAAACCGGTATACCGCAGCTCCTGGAGCCAATCGCAGTGCACCATAAATGTGAAGGCGAAAATCGAGTTCATTGCATGGAATATGAGAAGTTTCATCTCAAAGATTAGCTTTTTTGGTTTCCGTTGCCTTGTTAAGTACAAACCAATAGAGAAAACACCTCGTTTTCTCAAATGGCAATCGATAACTGCCAAAAATTACTTTCGTAGAATGAAAATGATCGCGTTTAATGTACTTTTACTAAACTTTTAAGAAAAATGAAATAAATTAATTTTAATCCTATGATTTATTAGTAAAATGTTCTCAAATTATTTTATGATCTCGTATGTACTAGTTGAATACATGGTGTTGACTGACTGTGATGAAATTGTTATCTCGAAACGCGTCGTATTATTTTTATCAATTATGAAATTTACCCTCCGACTGAAATACTGAATGTTTAAACACAGTTATTGGTGTATAAAATTATCATATTATCCAAAAAAATTTCTTATTATTTAAAAAGTCTATTAATCCTAAACATATGGAACAGTATTCATTTACTATATACAAACTATTTTTAAAAATTGTATTTGGTTTAACTATTTTTGTAACATATATATGTAGTAGACGAAAAAGTTTCTATACCTATATTTTGCATCAATCGAGATTCCTTCAAAGAAATTGATAGGGTTCTTGGTTTGGACATTCATCCTCAATTCCTTTTCTTGACATTCAAATTTGAAAATGACTATAATATTTTAATATCTTGCATGTTTCTCATCATATGCAATCATCAGGGTTTTGACAACAAGTTTTTGTGAAGTGAACTCCAGAGCTTTCTGAGCCTGAAACTGTTTACTTTATCAGCTTGTTAATGAAATTGGTACTGTAAAAGAAGTAACTAAAATGGATGTTTCAATGAGCTCTTTCAACAAATGATATAAATAAAAAAAAATATAAAAAAACAAATTTTATTTTAACGAAACTATATAGCAATATGATAAAATATCAAGAAGGTAATAATAGAAGAATCAGATAACAAATCCAGAAAATTTGAGTTGTAGTTCGAATAATTATTGAAGAGATAATTGCACGGATCGTCGACAAGATTTGACAAAGAAGCGGCGGAGGCAGTCGAATAATTCGTATTGCAATTGTAAATATTGATTGAGGTGGAGAGAGATTCTTCGAGTAGGAATCAATTGTTGGATTTTGTGGAATTATTATTGTTGCTGTTAATATTGACAACGTTGAATGATGATGGGATTCCATGAACTATATTAAGTTGGAAAATAAATCCATAAACAATATAAAAATAAAATGAAAATTTACTGTCCAAGTAATTGTAATGATTTATTATTATATTGATTATATATTATATATATATATATATATATATATATACAATCCGTGTGTTGCTGCTTCACTATTGGAAGAAAGGCTTGACAACAAGAGATTCTGCCACGGCACTTTGCAAAGTTGAAAGTCGGAAAAAGTACGGCAATCGATTGGTTCAAGCGTTTCAATAAATGTAACTTTGACTTGAATGACAGTCCTCGTTCTGGACGAGCAACAAAATTGGATAACGATGACTTGCAAGCACAGTTGGACATGAACCCTTCGTCAAGCACTCGCGATTTAGAATTTAAACTTGGAGTTGGCAAGTCAACCATACATTGGTATTTGAAGCAGCTCTACTTTGTGCTCAAGAAACCGCGTCAAGATGCACCCGAATTCACCAAAGCACAGGCAGATAAAAGTGTCCAAATTTGCTGATTACTGCTACAGAATCCACGAAATGACGAATTTTGTAGACGAGTTATGACGTCGAACGAGAATTGGGTCTACTTGGTCAACCTCAACCGATAGAAGCCATGGGTTCCACAAGTTCAAGCAACGCCGTCAGTTCCATAACAAGATCGATTTGGCTCGAAAATCATGTTGTGCATCTGGTTTGAGTTGGTACAGAACGGTCACACCATAAATGCAGAGCTCTATTGTCAACAGCTGGACCCAGTCTACGAGAAGCTCAAGGAGAAGTACCCTGCCTTAATAAACCGAAAATGTACACTGCTTCAGCAAGACAATGCCAAGCCAAACACCGTCAAGAAGACCACTGGCAGGTTCCAAGAGTTTGATGGAGTCGAAATCCTGCCGCATCCTGCTTACAGCCCTGATTGTGCTCCATCCGTCTATGACCTCTTCCGATCCATGCAACACTTCTTGAAAGGCCACCGATTCGAAGCATTCGATGAAGTTGAGCGAGCATGTCGAGAGTTCTTCAATTTGAAGCAGCCGGAATGGTACTTTGACCAGATCCGAAAGCTTGTCGACCGTTGGCAGAAAGTAGTCGAAAACGATGGACTGTACTTTGAAGATTAATTGTCATTTATTTAAAATAAATTCTTGTACAAAAATTGTATTTTTAATTCTTGACCGGAAACTCTTAGAACAACCTAAGATATACATTCTAAACAGAAAACAACATTTGTTTCACTAATCAGAACGTTTGGACACGGAACTGTACCATTTGTGATGTATAAACTAGAGAATTGTCATGCTGTATGATTACTTTAGCGCAATTCAACAATCCTGGGTAGCGAATGCTCAAAGCATAATGAAATAGCGGTATTTGTTCAGTATAAAGGTTTCCATCGATGGCTCGACCATCAGGAACAAGTTCCCAGTGCACATGTCTATCTTAATTCTATGAAACACAAAACATCACCTTCTCTTCGATGCAACCTTGACGAACAACTTGCTGAGTTTCCTGATCATGCTACAATCGTTGCTAACTTCCACTGGAATTGCGGAAGAAAATCCACTTTTTATCTTCAGTAATAATTCGCTTCCAAAGACGGCTGTCTCTGGAGTTTTTGAAAAGATCGTCACAAAGATCATATCGTTATTAGGCTTGAATATTTGTCAATTGGTAGGAAACTCGGAGTGCAGTTTTATTTACATAACCAAAATTATATAGATGACGAACAAAGGTCACGAAACTCCTCTTTATTCATACCTAATGGTCAACCTGAATGTTCCTGATCTTCGAGACTTATATCACATTGATCAAAACGTCAAAACCAACATTTAGTTGTATTTTGTTGAGCCCATTATTGCCTTCACTTTTAGAGACTTCTCGAGTCTCAGCTGCTGATGTTAATGTTTTTCCAATAATTAGACATGAATTACTGTTTTTTCTTCAGCCATTCTAAAAAGTAAAAATTTATGAATGAAGAATAAAAATTGAACTTTTAAAGTGTAGTTTGATTCACTTTTTTATGGGCTTTAAAATGATGTCTATTGTTGCATATAAATGTTAGACTTAAATGATCTGTTAAAAGAGAAACTTTAATGCACTATAAAACATGAATAATTTTGACTCAACCTGGTATTAGAATGTCGAATTATATTAATAAAATAAAATTTGCGTGTAAACGTCCCACAATTTCCAGATGTTTTTAAATGTACTTGCGACTGAAAAACAGAAAGAAAGATTATATTTTTAAAACAAAAAACTATTTTAAATTTTTATTTTAATTTTGATATTATAACGCGTTCTTTTTAAAATTTTCTCATTTTTTATTACAATATTTTCTATTAATATTAATTTTATTTTATTCAAGTGTGGTTAGAACATTTTATGAACAAAATAAGTAAAATATCAATTAAAAATATCCTAAATCGAATATCCTAAATATTAAAAATATTTCTTTGATGTTATTAAAATAGTATTTATTTTTAATAAATAAAGCCTATATTTTTTGAGTTCTGTCTCGCCATTTTATTGTGTTGGAATTAAAGACAAAAATTATTTTTCAGTACTACGAATAATTTATAAAAAAATAATTCATTTTGTTGTCAAGTATTTTTTGAGACCAAACGCCAATTTTTTTCAAATATTCGATTTTATCAAAATTAATAAAATTTACATTCTTTGAAAGAAAATTCGCTGTAAGAATTAGTTGAGCTTTGCCTTGATTATCAAATCGAATCCTTTTATTTATTTTTATCAAAATAGAATCATTAAACCGAACTCTTTAATGTAAACAAATGTCGTGATGCTGTTTTCGTTGTGATTGCTTTTGACTATTACTTGAGCCTATTTAATTGACCATCTTGATTATTTATTGCAACTGTGGATAAATCAATCACCTACGGGTCAAAAAAATTCAGAAAAAGAATTGTCGATAATGAAAACCGAAAAACCCTCCGCTGAGATACAACAGATGCTATGTTTTATTTTCCGAAAAGAAGCTTCAATAACTATTTCGACACATTTCTCTTACTGTATAATTACGTCTATAATAAGATATCACTTGAAGTTTAAAAACAAGTCGAGAGGCTTTTTACCGTGATTGGTAGTTTTATCTTGTTAAAATATTTATTTTTCACTACAAAATATTTATCAAGTTCACGGTATCCAACCTCGAAAGCATGTTTGATTTATTTTCCGAATCACAGACTCCACGATCCGATTTGTCCGCTAACACTTTCGCTCCTAATAAAAGTTGCCTAATGTTCGAGACACATGACTTGCATGTTGTATTATAAGACAAAAGGCGCGCTCAAATTATTTATTATTATTAAAACAAATTCTACAATGTATTACATGAATTATTAATCTAAATTTCTGTAATAACATTTAATCATTCTATTATTAATTATTGATAATGCCATATTGTAGTTTCGAAGACGATTCATTTCTTCGATGCTCAGAGTTTTTAATCCTAAAATAATTATGTTATTCTGACTGATCGAATTTTAACTAAATTTTACCATTGTAAAGACCCTTGCGTCTAAAGCCGTCAAAGTGATTTACGCTTTGACAGTGATAGACGCAAATGTCTGTCAACGCGTTAAATTGATTCGGTACATCAAAAAAGATATCAATGTATATAAAATATTTATATTCTCTTTTTTAATATGTTACTTTAGAATTTTAATGTCCTTCAATGGACAAACATTTATCTAAAAAAAACTTAAAGTGGTCTCACCTCAATCCAGTAGTAAACTTCATTTATAGTTTTGGTTTAGATTCAAAAAACTTTAAAATTTGGTATTTTTAAAGATTGTTTGAGGAAATTGTTTTTTACATATTTATTTTGTAAAAAATGAAAAAACGAAAACTGAGATAATTAGTTCCTTCAGCTGAAAAGCAGAAACCATTTTTGGTTTGTTTTTTTGAACTAAAAAACAAATTTACCTGAAAAACTGTTGTAAGAACTGTTTGAAATTCGAGTTACAATTCGTCATTATCTTTTAACTCTCACAAAATAACGAAAATATCAAAGCAATATAAAATTAGTGAAGTTTTGAAGTGTTAATATCAACATTATCCTCAGATGCAAATGACCTAAAATAAGCAAAAATTTGCTTTGTCGTTTGAACTCGGCTTAAGTTACATGTTGCTAAATTATTGATTAAAGTCCCTAAAAATATTGTAGCTTTTAATAATAATAATAATTAATTAATTATTCATAAATAAAAAGCAATGTATTAATATTATATCAATGACTGAGTGTCAAATTAAAATTTTCCAAACAAATGTTTTTTATAGTTTCTCCTATCATCAGTCATGAATTATAACCTTAATAAAATCGTAGATCATTGTTTACATATTCGTAGAGGACGCTTGAGGGACAACATGTACACACAACACATGTAAGAAAAGGAAAAAAAGAAGAAAACATTGAAGAACACAAACAAATAATCAAAATACGCTTTTCTGAAGGATTTAGAACATTTAGGAGGACTTTTTGCATTCATAAAGAGTATTTGCAAGAAAAAATAGTGATAAAGGGGTTTCAATTAAACTCAAAGTTCAAAACTTCCTATCAAATATATCAAAACGATTTTTGGATTGCAAGTTAATTTGGTTTATAAATTTAGTTTTCATGGGGGTAGAAACTCTTACCTTGGAACGTACATTAAAAATAATGAAGCGATATATTCGGAATGACCACTATAATACAAAACCATATGACGATCAAGAACCTTAACAATGCCAGCTATGCTCTGAAAGTTAGTCAATTAAAAATGGCTGATGAGACACTACCGTAACGACCACAAAACAATGGGAGTATTAATAAAAGTAACCTCAATCCAGAAGAAAGAAGCTCAGAAACTACGAATGAAGACATATGCACAATTATCAGGAACATTCAAGTACTTATTGCTAAATGAATCCTTCTGATACGATCTCCTTAGAATTCGTCCATTAAATCTCTGATCTGATGTTGCATTTCGTAAGTAAGTCTAGATTTTGCATAAAATAAAAAAGATAGTTCAGTAGTGGCTGTTGTTTTCGAGAAATCACATTTTCAACTTAATCATTTTAACTTATTCTTATTAATATACAGTTAAAAACTTAGGAGTAATAAAGATCAAAATTAAAATTTGTTTTCGGGGGGGGGGATAGTCATAGTGTATGCACCAGTTTGCGAGTATTTTTATTAATTAATAAATTTTAATTTCGAGAAACATTCTCATTTAACCATTTAAATGGTATCAGATGGTAATATTATGAATAAAAAAAACCTTTAAAAAAAATAAATTCCTAGTTTTCAATAATTTAGACTTCTTTTTAAAAATTAAATTACACAATTACATTTGTAATTTGAAATTATTTTTTTGAAGTATATTGATTGGTTTTGAAAGCGTTTTTCTATGGTTAATGATTTTCGTTAGCTCATCGCAGCTTGCATGGTCAACTATTTTGGCTAAAGCAGTCCCCGGTCAGTCTATACCTCTTTGCTCATTATCTTTGACTTATTTTTCTAATGAGCTGGCTGACTTACCTCAAACACGATTCTCTCAAACATTGACATCCGGTTTAGACAGGCTATAACAATCTTAAATTTTGGACTTAACGACTTCCGGTTAACTTTTACGAACAAACTTGATTAATGAATGAAAATTCATTTTTTGCAATTTTTTTATCTTTAAGATAGTCTCAAGAGTTTACTCGAATCGATATTTATAATTTTAGAAGCATATTTTTATTTTTTTGGACTGTTATCATCAGAACATAATTAATATTCCTATATATTATTAAGTTTTACAATCCTAAAGATAGTCTCAAGAGTTTACTCGAATCGATATTTATAATTTTAGAAGCATATTTTTACTTTTTTGGACTGTTATCATCAGAACATAATTAATATTCCTATATATTATTAGGTTTTACAATCCTCATTCATGTTTCCCATCGGCAATTTCTTTCAATTTTCCAAAGAATTATTTTAGCTAAAAATCATTTATTGATAAATGATACATTCCTTTCTATGTACATTTTAAATCAGAAACTTTATATCGCATAAAAAAACGTTCTTCAATTAGCTCTGCAAAGTAACCGCGTAATTAATCATAACCGTTGTATTAATCATAAAAAAAATTAGTCATATATTTTTGAACCCCATAATTTGTTTGAACATAATTGAAAATAAAGTATTAAACTATTTACGGTTTGATATAATAATACGGTTTGAATAATCCCGCGAAAACAAAGAGAAAAGAAAGCCCAGCCACGTAAGAAGAAAGGAAACTACTAATGCCAACATTGCCCGAAGGAATACAAAACTGCTGGATTCCTAAGGATTCTCATTCAGAAGAATCACCAAGAACCGCCAACATCCAACGCCCAGAGAGAAGAGAACTTGAAAAGAGAGAACGAGGAAGAGCTGACATAAAACCAATCCAAATCTCAGTTACCGGACGCAACTGTGAGTATGCCGAGGATACAGACAAATGACGATACCGAAGAAGAGCCGCACCTATAATACCGACTACCAGCCGACTACTCGACAGCAAGAGGAGATTTCAAGTACCCATTTCGCGGCTGTTACGCGTCCACCGTAACAGCCAGAGGTATATATGACCATGGCACCTAGTTCCATGGCTGGTCGTTTATAACTGTCAAACCGACTGCTCAAAGGCGGAAGGCACTGACCCCGTAGGAGGCCTATCGGGGGGCCCTTAAGGACTTTAGTTTGGGTGGACCCTCTAAAGAGCCTTAGGCTCAATACCATTGAAAGAGATGGGAGGGCCACGGTTTGAAATTAAATTTAAAAACTTTGTAATGAGGATTGCATTAATCATTAAAACTATAAATGAAATAAAATCATGGATTTTTTATAAGAAGAAAATTAATTATGGCTTATAAAACATTATTTGATGTAAATTTTATTATATTTGACCAGGGTAAAAATTTTGATTTGGGTCCCTATGACAGCGACTCGATCATTAAGGGTCAAGATTTGAATTTGTATAAAGATTAAAAATATTTTGAAAAATTATTACTTATTTTATTTAAATACATATTTTACGAATTTCTTTTGAACTATTTCAGGTAAAAAAATAAATTATTTATTTTTCTGATGTATAAACAAACTCTACATTTGAATCTTGTTGGTTTTTGTCGTCTCGCCCGTTTGTACAAATTTAAAAGGATTCAATAAGAGGTCAGGACATACAATTGAATATAACTAACTGTAATTTGGTTTCAGTAAAAATAAAATAATATTAATTTTGATTAAACTAAAAATTATAATTTCGTACTGCAAAATAATATTTTTTGGTTTCCTTTTATCGAGATAGTAAAGATACAATGTGTATGGCCAAGCTAAAAATTTTATCGTTTTATAAATAAAAAATAAAAATGAAAGTCATCGTGTTTGGAAGCAAAGAAAAAAGACATTAATGATCTTAAGTTCAGGAGACATTTTGATACATATATATCCTTTGTTAAACAAAGAAGTTCCAGATAGAAACTTTTCTTTGATTTACATTAGTTTTCTGCTTCACATATAATTTTGGCAATTTTTAAAAATTGTCTGAACACTTTGGAGACTCAGTTTTCCCTTTTCTATATTGAAAAAGTATCTTCTTTTATTTTATAAATAACAAGTAAATCAAAAAATTAATTTTTTTATTCATTCTTTATGCAAAGAGAACTCTACATACTAACAAAGTTTTTAAAATTTCAAAAATTTAACGTATAAAAAAATTTAATTGAAAAAACACAATAAAAACTTAATATAAACTACTTATAATTTATAAGTAGATATCTTGCAATTAATATTGTTCTGGAACTCCGAATTTTCTGTTTTTTCCCATTTTGAGATCTTAAAAAGTGTTTTTTTAATCATATTGTCACATAATCATTTATTGTCATCGAGAATGAGTAAATGTGCAAATTTTGAAGAAAAATAGGTTTCTAAATTTCATGGATATATATATATATATATATTATAAATAAAGAATTGATCTTAAAGGCAAAAAACAAGAAAATGAAATTGCAAAGAAAAATTTAATGTAAAATGTTGCTTATATTAAATCCAATACACTGTGAATGAATTTCAGAAGGTTAATTTCAAGTAGATTACAGTCCTTAATAAAGTATATATATACAGGGTTTTTTAAGATTTCCAGCTGGGAGTAACCTAAGAAAATGTGGATGTAAAGTATAATATATTTATTTTTACTCAAAAATTGTTATATCACATATGTACACTGGATTTAAAGGGTTAAGAACAATAGAATGTCTTATACTCCTTAAATAAGTATACAATTTTAAATGACCTTGTGTAGGAGCGTCTTTGTGTGAGAGGGAGAAAGAGTGAGTGAAATAGCAGTGTGTCTATTTTTTATTGAACCCATGCTTTACCTATAAATAGCCAAATTTTTACACTCAAAATGACCCTAAAAACCCTGATATATATATATATATATATATATATAATATTGAGTCTTGTGAACGCAAGTTTAATATTTCGAAAATATAATTTGATTAAAGCTTTTATTATATAATTATTGGACATGTTTCGATGTTTACATACATCATCATCAGCAATTTGAAAACAATTTTAATAGATACATTAACTTTAAAAGGTATATTAGGGATTGAATATTATATTTTATTAAAGTATTAATTAAGTAATAATGACAAAAATATTTTAATTAAAAATTTTAAGTATTAAAATAACCTTACTTTGCCCATTTTGAATGTGAATTGATGGGTTATAGTGTCGTACTTAGTAGAGATTCACAAAACTGTCTTTTGTAATGTGAATAAAATCCCTTTTGTAGAACAGAAAACTCATCTTTTGAAATGGATGAAGTTCTATCCTTACAACATAACCAATGATCAATAACCTTACTCGATCTACTTTTTTGCGAGTACTCGCTAATCCGGGTTTTGAGATGACGATTTGTCTCTCCGATGTGGGCCTCCCATCTCTTTCAATGGTATTGAGCCTAAGGCTCTTTAGAGGGTCCACCAAAACTAAAGTCTTTAAGGGACCTCCGATAGGCTTCCTACGGGGTCAGTGGCCTTCCGCCTCTGATCAGTCGGTTTGCCAGTTATAAACGACCATGGTCATATATACATCTAGCTGTTACGGTGGACGCGTAACAGCCGCGAAATGGGTACTTGAAATCTCCTCTTGCTGTCGAGTAGTCGGCTGGTAGTCGGTATTGTAGGTGCGGCTCTTCTTCGGTATCGTCATTTGTCTGTATCCTCGGCATACTCACAGTTGCGTCCGGTAACTGAGATTTGGATTGGTTTTATGTCAGCTCTTCCTCGTTTTCTCTTTCCAAGTTCTCTTCTCTCTGGGCGTTAGATGTTGGCGGTTCTTGGTGATTCTTCTGAATGAGAATCCTTAGGAATCCAGCAGTTTTGTATTCCTTCGGGCAATGTTGGCATTAGTAGTTTCCTTTCTTCTGACTTGGCTGGGCTTTTTTTTCTCTTTCTTTTCGCGGGATTGGGTCTGCTCCATCGTGATCTCTTCTGAGATGCCTGTTCAATTCCTTCACTTCTGCATACTGTCTATGACAGGCATCCATAGGGCAGCTGTGTTCTTTAAACGAGGTAACACCAGTCTCAGTGTTTTCTCGTCCTTTGAATTCTTCTCAGTCGGAATATCTTCTCGATTTGTCCATCCATCTTCAGTAGATTCTTCTGCAAAATACCTCTCTTAAATTCTCCGAAACTGTACTCGGCTCCAAAGAACCAGTGCGTGTCCACTCTGAGACATTCTATCAGATGTTGCTCTCTCCGACCGCTGATCTTCTTCCCTGTTGCCTTTCTGAATAATTCTGTTTTATAGCCTCCATTCATCCTAGTGACAAGAATGTCCAGGAAGGGAAGTTTATTATCTACTTCCAATTCTGTGGTAAATTTAATATTAGGGTGAAGACCATTCATGAATGTTAGAAATGGTTCTATGAGGGATTGATTTCTGAAAACCAAAAAGACATCATCCATATATCTCTTGTACAAAGAGGTTTTTCACCAGGGTATGCATTCATGTTATCCTCAAGCGACTTCATAAATATTGATGCCAAAGTAGGTGCTAATGGGGAACCCATTGCGACACCGTCTTCCTGAATGTACCATTCATCATTAAAAAGAAAATGTACATTTTTGGCACAAAATTTAAGAAGTTCTTTCAGTGCCTGCTTGTTCAT
>MQRK01246865.1:0-10398 GCA_001938485.1 Girardia tigrina
CGATGCATTTTATGCTGATGGAATAAAACAACTTGTTTCTCGTTGGCAAAAATGTATTGATGCCAACGGTTCATACTTCGATTAATAAACTTTTGTTTCTGTGAATTTGCACGTCTTTGGAGTTTATGTCCCAAAACCGCCATTATTTTTCGACCAACCTAATAAAACAATTTTTTAAATTCCAGTCATTCTGCAATAGAACACTTAGGATTTGAGGAAAAAAAGAAAACTAGTTTTCTAATCAAAGGCAAAATAAAAATTAATTTCGAACAAGGAAAAAATATATTCACATTAAATAGGTAAAAATTACTAAGTTTACAATATGATTTTTGCTTTTTTTTTAATTTAAGGAATATATTTTTAATTAAAAAAATCCAATATTGATTTCTAATAAAAGATAAAAATCTAAATTTACAAATTTGTTTTCTGTAATGCAAAAATTGTTAAAATTGAAAATAAAAAAGAAACACGTGTAAATACCTAAAAATAATATATAAAATATTCAGAATTGAATTGAAAAAATAAAATTGTTTAAATTTTATATAAATATTTATAAAAAATATATATAATATTTGTCTAAAAAGTGTGTTTGTTTGTTTGTTTGTCTTTTGGTCACACTATTAAATTTGAAAATGCAAAGTAACCAGAGTGAATCTATTTAGGAACGTGGTCAATCTGAGTGTCCCGCATTGAGACGATTTCGTCCGTGCAGTTTCTTCGCCGATAGACGCCCGGAAGCCGACGAAATAGATCGAAAACAGTATAAGTTATTAAATAAGCGTTTGAATTAAGATATCTTATTTGAGTTTAAAATTTGTAACACAAAATTGAAAATAAAATTTTTCAATGGTTTGGAATTGATCATGATTATAATATGAGAGATTATAATATGAACAGATTATAATAACAGATTATAATATAAACAGAATAATATGCCTATAATTTAATACATTGTTGAAATTGGAAAAAGTCAGTTGATGATTCTGAAAATACAATAACGTACAATATTAAAGAAAATTATAAAGAAAATATGAATCCTTGAACACATAAATGAGCTGTGGAAATCGCCAGAAAAAAACATAAATTATTTCACGATCGGGTCCGCCTCAATATTCAGCTCTCTAGAATTTAAAGCTATCCTTGTTGATGATAAATTGATTTACTGTAATTTAAAACCCGATTTATCAATTAAGATGGTAATCCTTGTCAAATCAGATATCTCAATATGATAAAATATCGCACTGCTTTTCGGTAAGGTCCAGAAACTCTTGATGATTCCATATCGTGACAATTTTTAATGGCAAAAAAAGTATTCAATTTCCTGAGAATTCTTGGCTATTTTATCAAATGCACATAAATATGAGTTTATTAAATTGAGTTTTTTTAGAATTTTTATTTTATACTAAGAAAAATAAGCTTTTATTTTTTGTTTTAAATAAGTTACACTTATATTATTAATATAATTTTATATTATTATTTATTTTAATTATTATTTATGTTATTATTTATGGTTAATACCCGAAAATGCGGTTAACCTTTAAAATTCAGAGACCCTGAGCCGGTGCAAGTGGTTCAAAGAAATGTTTATCCGTAGCCCACAAAATTTGAAAAAAACAAAGGAAAGTTAGCTGTTTTTCACTGTGTAAGGGTAGAGCTAAACAATAGTGAATTATCAATTTCCTGGAAGAGGTTTAGTTCGAATAAATGACCAGCAAAAAGTTTATCATCACGAAAAAGGTTCTTGTGAAATAAGATGAAGCAATTCCAGGTCAACTTGCTAAGCTGTGGGCTAATAATAATTCTTATATTGCTCACAATTTTATTTTTAAGTTCATGCATTTTACATTCAGAATATATACAACTAAAATGTTGAAGATTGTGAGGAATGTTTGTAATTTTTGATGTTTTGTGTTTGAATGCAGCATGTTAATTATGTCTTAGCTACACAGATAGGTGATCAATATTTTAATTCCTATTATCTTAAACTAATTTGATTTATATTTAGATTTAGTTATAAGAACGCACATATTAATTATAATTTTTATTAGATACACAAGTTTGATCATCCATGTGGCAATTCATAGTTGAGCTTTCAGTTATCGACATTAAAAAGAATAGAGATTTAATTTTTATCCGATTATCTAAACATATTTTACAATTGAAAAACTCATCATTTACTTCGAATTTCATTGGTTTAAATTAAAATAAATTTTAATTATTTAAAAATATTTATTTATTGCAATTACATTTAGAGTCATTACAACTCTCAGAAGGTCTTTCATCGTTTGCCATCGTTCTAATTGGTTTTCTTATTTCTGTTTTTAATCATGATTATTCGAACAGTTTTTCTAAATTATTTTTAAAAATATTTAAAATCTAAAAAATATTAATTAAAAAATATTATTTTGTACCATTTTTCAATAAATCCCAAAATTATAAAAATGTCATCAAATTATTAAAAATGCAATTAATTTAAATTTTACTAAAATTATTAAACTTAATTTTAATTCTGAAATTAAAGATATGAACTTATAAAATGATTATTTTAATTATGTTCGAATAGTCAATCACTTTAAAGTTAATAAAAAAATACCAATTTCCATCTGGGTGGGAGAATCACCATTCTACATTCAACATACTTAAATCAACATACCACATCACTACATTTACACATTCAAACAATTTAAAATATTCCTCACAACAAGTATGCAAAAATAATGGGATTTTCAGAAGAGACGAAAATGTTATTAGCAACACCATATATGACTGCGGATGTCATAATAAAATATGAAGCAAAGGGGCTGAAACATGTGACTAGAAACTAAGATCCTTGTTTTCAAAGGAAAAGCCTATCTTGAATCTAATGACGGAGCTGGTAGAAATGAGAATTGGATCCAGCGATTCAACAGTAACATTTAGAAAGAATGATGAAATTATTGAAAAGTTAGTGGAGAAAAAGTTGGGTAAAAAAGAACTATCAAATTTGGTCTACGCTAATCTGATAGATGATGAACACGTGCAAAAAGAAATAGCCTTCAGAGAGGACACGAAATATGAAGAGATTGAAAACATTTAACCAAGAATGTTTGAATATTATAAAAAGAAAAGAAGCGCTCCTGAAGAACACCAAGACCACAGAACGAGAAATTCATAGAAAGAGAACCAAGAGGAAATTATAATGTGCGAAAAATTACCTGTTGGGAATGTTAGAAGAGAGTGCCCAAACGTGAAGTATAGTCATTGTAATAGAAAAGGACATTTAAAAACACAGTGTTATGAAAACCCTAATATGTTTAGGGAGCGTGATCAATGGAAAAGGGATAAAAAAAGAAAAAAAGCCAAAAAGTACTCAAATCAACGGTATAAAGAACCACCAATTTACACAAATAGGAAATACCCAGTAGCAGAACTGGATGAACAAGAATACGAATTGTATATAAAAGAAGTCTCTTGAAAAGTGGGCTATTAAGGACACCAATTTGACTTTTCATATTTTTATTTAAACAACAATTTTGATTGTTCTTAAGACGTTCTTTGTCAAAGTTTTCGTACGATTGCATTCTAAACGAAATTGATTAATGAATTAATTCTTATTATTTTTTAGCAAATGGGATAAAATATTTTACTGAAATATTTACTAAAAACTTATTGGATATAAATTAAAATGATTATTAATTATTTAAAAAAATTTTAATTTGATCTATTTATTAAAAATTGTAAAAACTAATTAACTTATTTAAAATTGTAAAATTATTTGATATTAAAAATAAATTTAAACATAACATAGTTTCAGATAATAAGAATTTAAATATTAATCATCCATCTTGGTAGGAGAGACACAATTCCAAATCAACATACATATTCAAACACAAAACATCAAAGATTCAAAATATTCCCCACATGGACTATTCTGAAGGAACGTATAGAAGAGACCTTGGCAAAATACTGGAATATCCTGGAGGTAACAGAAAATTCAGAAATGATCAGGGAAACGAGGACGCACGACCACAAGGAGAAGTGATCAGTGTGCTACAATAGGAACTCAATGTATGTGTGTGATTGATTTTATGTATGAATGTGTTTGTGATTGTATATTTGATGATGTGTTTAAAAATATTCATCTGGAGATGTGTAGATTAAATGATGACCTTTTTGAAGAAGACGATAAAATATGTGCTAGTACGGATAAGGAAAATGCCAAAAAGATAAAAAAAGAATGCTGAAAATGTATATATATATATATATATATATATTATATAAGTTTAACACAAATTATAAAGAATTGAAAGGTAGACCAAGTATAGAGTTCCGAATAAAGAATAGAAACGTCAAATGCCTGTTAGAGACATGAGCTCGAGTCAACGTTATTAAAGCGAAGATAATTAAAGATATGAAAGATGTCAGGATGAAAGAAACTAAAAGACGTACACATTGTGCGAAGGGTACATAACTTATAAACTATGGTATTGTCTATCATAACAGTGGAATTCTTTGTGGTCAAAAACTTAGATCTAGAAATTATTGCAGGGCAAATTAAGGATTAAGTTAAAGCGAGAACCATCAAACACTCATGAATTACTGGTAATACGAGACAATCCATCGGACGAGAATAGACTGAGGAGAATAAAAGAGTTGTTTGAAAACAAAATTGACAACCAACTAATGGAACTTTTAGCAGAACTTAAATGAATATTTATGGCCGACAAATGGGATATTAGAAGGACTTCACTGACCAAACACAAGATCGAAACGCATGGAGAACTAGCTTTGGTGAAACCAATCGAGAACCAAAGAATTTCATGGAAAAACAGGACGATATTATCGAAAAGTGCAGTTGCCCGTCGAATTTCCCTTTAATTTGTGTTTTGAAAAAGATGAAACATGACATTCGAGTGAGTGTAGATTTTCGGCAATTGAACAAAATGACTGTTAGACCTACATTCCCAATTATAAATTTTGAGGAAATACTGAATACACTAAATTGAGAAAAAGTATTTTAGCACAATCGATTTAGGAAACGCATACAATCAAGTGGAACTTGAAGATGAATCAAAAGTCAAAACAGCATCTTCAACAAAGGATGGCCAATACTGTTTCAAGAGAATGTCATTTAGAATTGCTGCGGCACCAGCAACGTTTCAAGAACAGATGGTAAAAGTTTTGGGAGAAGTAAGATGGAAAGAAGTAGTAGTGTATTTAGATGATATATTAATTTTCGCAAAAGACAAGAAAGAACACCTCAAACGAATTGAATTCGTATTTAATAAAATAAAGCAATCAGATCTGAGAATTAATACAGATAAATGTCACTTTTTGATCGAAAAGACAAAGTTTTTAGGGTCAGCAAAGATTGAATAGAAACAGATCACACAATGGTCGATGTGATTAGCAAGTTTCAGAATCCTTCATGTATGAAACATTTAAGAAGCTTTTAAGGTTAAACGAACTATTACAGGAAATTCTTAAAAGATTATGCAGAGTATTCAAAGGTATTGGAAGGACTATGTGGAAAGAATAAAGAAAAAAAAGCTAATTTGGACGGAAGAATGCAACAAAGCGTTTCAAAATTAAAGGAAAAGAAGATCAACACTATCTTTATGGCAAGAAATTTTTATTAAGAACGGATCATTACCTTTATGATGACGACAAAGAACCCAATCACTCCACAATTTCAAACTTGGATAAATATTCTATGCGGGTTGGATATGAAAATATTATGAAGCTTTTTAAAAGTATTTATTTCAAGTAGTTCTTTTAGTAATGTTCCATTTGTCTCTTCCATATTATCACTATATGGGTTGATTATCTTTTGCGGTATTATAATATTCAGAATATTTTCAAACCTCACTCTAATATGTATGTAATGTCGAGAAATTCCTGTGAAATGTGTGCAAAATGTCAGACAATGCACGAAGAAGCTAAGAAAGCTAAGTCAAAACAAGAATCCTAGCGTAAGACGAGGAATCCCAATAATTCAAATGGCAGAAAGATAATGAACGGGGAAAACAAAGAAATGGTTACTGAAAGATGATATCGTAATGACCATGGATAACAAATACTGGATTCAGAAATGTAAAATGACTGAATTTGTTGAAGAAATACACAAGATGATGTGTTTCACTGGTAGCAAGAAAGTTGAAAATTATTTGAAAGATTATTTCAATATTGACCACCAAAAGAAATCCATGTTAATATAGGATAAACATTCGAGTCAGCACTTTTTAGAGAAACAGTAAATAGATTAAAAACTGAGATAGTATATTCCATTCCTTACCACCGCAATACCAATGGGTTCGTGAAGAGACAATTCAGAACAATTATGGATGCCATAAATATACAGATATAAGACAAGGTCTACAAAGATTGGACGGAAATCCTTCCAGAAATAGAATTTATATTAAATAGGACAATTCAGGCAGCCGCTGGAATATTTTCAGCAGAATTAATTTTTGGTAGGACACTAAGAAAAAACACCCAGGAAAAAAGACATGGCAAGAAAGAAATGAATTAAAACACGACACAAACGAAACGACGATTCCAAATTGGAGATAAAGTGCTTATAAAGAAAGAAAACGTAACAAAGGTTGAAGATCAATATATGGGCCCAGCCACAATAAGAAACCGACGACATGAAAGAAGTTACAAGATACAATTAAATTGATAGGAAAATATTGATCAGGAATGTGAAATTGCTAAAGCCATTTAAATCGAGGGGATGTGAGGAATCTTTTAAATTTGGTATGTTGAAATTGGTATGTTGCATTTTGTATGTTGAGTTTAGTATTTGGAAATGTGTTTCTCCCACCCAGATGGAAAATTGATATTTTAGATGTTCACGATGAACGATTATTCGAGTATAATTTGCATTTTAAAGTACAGCATAAGATATTTAAAAACTTTAAAAATATTAAATCGCTCCAAATTTTAATATTAAAAATTTAAATAAAAATTTTCTTCAAATAAAATCATTTTTAAAATAAAATAAATATGTAGACAAAATTATTATTAAATTTATAAAATTAGAACTTTAAAAATAAAATCTGAAAATAATGAAAACTTGTTCGAATAATTATTTATCATTTTAAAACGATGCCGAATTACGAAAGCTTTGATGAGAGTTGTCCAAAGGACAATTCAAATTGTATTGAAAATAAATGTGCGAAAGAATTAATAAAATAAAATTAATAATTTTTCATATTAAATACATATATTTTTATAAATGAATAAAAAAATTTTTTTATTCGGCAAAAGTTGCCTAATTGACCAATTCGCCAATTATACAAATTTGGCATAACAGATCATACTACAGCTAAAAATGCTATAAATAAATATACCAAGTACCAAATAAGTAACACCAAAACAGCTTGGGATTAAAACGGTATGTACCCATAATTTTAATATAAATAAATATAAATTTAAATAAATATAATACTCACAATAGTGTTTATAATATAAACATTAATGTATAAACATAATGTATAAACTTTATACACAAACCATTAGACTTGTACTATATTTTATAATAATACTGAGTGGTTTGATATTATTGCGACGGCGTTGATGATGTTTTCCTCAGTTCGGACTTTATTTGAGTATCACGTCTAAGCTATAGATTAAATAAATCTCTTAATGTTTTTATTAACACATTTGACAAGATAATTTTCTCTTTTGGACACTGTTTCAGAGTTCTTGGATGCTAAAGCCTAATTTTTAAAACAAATTTAATCATTGTAAAAATAAGTATTCGAGTAATTGTCGAATATTTACTTTTACTAATAAATAAAAAGAGTTAACAAGTTATCAACGTTTAACTATTAATAAAAAAATAACAACAATCTATAAATAAACAAAATAAGAATAACCGTGTCAAATAACAAAAATTTATTCATCGTCAAAAAACCTGTACAATAGACATAAACGGTAATTAGTTGTAGTATTTTTTTAATCCATTTATTTATTAATTATTTTCCAATTCAGTTTTATTAAAATTCCAATTGCCCGGTAAAAGATAATAAGAACAATTGTTTTCTAAATAATCTCTGATTACACAAATCGTTACCAAAAGGATCAAAATTTCCTTTTGATTCGATGAACAATTATTCTTTGATCTTATGATAAAGCTGCATTCAATAATTTAATGAGAAAAATAAAAAAATATCTCCAGATAATATTTGTTTCATACCCTGAATGGAAACCGCAAGCGATGTGGCAAGAGACTATACATACACATATACATACAGATTATTGATCAAGTAAAATAGCAAAAATATCGTTGTTGCTGCCGCTGCCTGTGTCGCTCTATTAACGCCTCTTTATTTTTCACTGGCATTATTGTAGTAATAACAGTAATCATTGAAGTTGCATTCACAAAAGCGCGAGCGGATAAAATAAACAAGACGAATTCCACAAAATATAGCCAAATACCCTCTTTTTTCAGCCGCAAATTACTAATGACAGTTCCAATAATTTCAGATTTTTCATGTTGCATTTGTCATCGTTCACGTCTCAAAATTACAGTTTCTTTCTTGAGAGATTAAATCATTTAAAAGCATTAAGATAATAACCTAAAATTAATAAAAACAAAGTTGAAATTCTCAGCATTTCTTGAGGGAATTGAAGTAATGAAGACAAATTTTGGATTGGTCTAAGCTTTCTAATTTCAAAACTTGAAACAATTGAGTTACCGGGAAGACGACATTTTAACTTTAGCTGAATTCCCTTTATTCTGATTTTTAAGTAAGGTTTGAAAATATTCTGAATATTATAATACCGCAAAAGATAATCAACCCATATAGTGATAATATGGAAGATACAAATGGAACATTACTAAAAGAACTACTTGAAATAAATACTTTTAAAAAGCTTCAATTTAAATTAAAAAGAAGATATCAAGTATTCTAGTTTAAAAGACATACTGAATACTTATTTAATATTATGAAAAATCACCGGAAAGTTTTTAATAGCTCTTTCATCTTCATGTCTAGTGGAAAGAGGTTTAGTCACTATTTTCAATCTTTTATTAATAAAAGAAATAAACTGCAACTTTCTATGAGAGTAGATTTAATATTAAACCAAACTAAATTGAAACCAAATACTGAAAATTGATTATGAAAGCATCATACTCATCCATTCAACAAAAAAACGTTTAATGTCTCTTTGATGATTTCATTTAATGCATATTACGTTTTATTTTGTTTCGTTTTATTGTATTTGCTGGACTATAAGCCGCACTCTATTGTTTTTTACAGAATAAAAACATTTACATATAAGACGCATTATTAGAATACCAAATTATACGCCGCACAGTTAATGTAAGGTCTCATTAGTCCTATTTTAAATAAATCAGTTAAAAAGAAATAAACAAAGAACGCTAAGCAATATATTCATCAAATGCTTTTATTAGTTTTCTAAAAATTTATCTAAATTTTAATCGTACTCAGAATCCACAGCTTGATGTTTTGTCTTAATTTCAACTTTTACATCAGAACTTTTAATAAAAAATATTTCTTTATCACTTATTGATCGATTTTAGACTGTCTCATGTTTTGTATAATACCCCGACAAAAGCGCTAACAGACATAAGCGCCCTGACAAATTCGCCTACTTTTTGAAATTTTCGTTAAAATTCTTAAAAAAGGACTAATTCTTAAATGAATTAATAATTCATTTGTAGCGTAAAATTCAATGATTTAATTTGACTGGAATTTATCAAAATATTAACATGGCCAGAAAGTTTTTTCTGTTACTCTCCACTTCTAAATAAGAAAGAAAATTACCATTCTAATGCTATTTTTTTGTTAATTCACGTTTATAAATATTTTTTGGCAAAAAAGTCAATCGATATATATATATATATATTTATTTGTGTCATATGATCACTTTTCATATTGGATTTAAAAGGTTGTCGGTAAAAATTGAGTTTTCAAAATCTAACAGTCGATTCTATGCATACGTTGAGTGGAAAAATGGAACGACTGCAGCTAAAGCCTATAGAAAGTTGTTCAATGCCTTCCCTGATGATTGTCCAACGGAACGCACAATAAGAAACTGGTTTTCAGGCAAGCGGCTATCGTTGGACGATCACCCACAAAGTGGACGTCTTTCAGCAATAACAACTAATGACTTGATTGAAAAAGTTAGGAACATAATTGAGCAGGATGAAAGAATGTCTTTCAGACACATAAGTGAAATGCTTGATGTCAACAAAGAATCAATAAGGACAATCCTCCATGAAAATTTGAACAGGAAAAAGATTTTGAGCATCTGGGTACCTTATCAACTGACTGATGATCACAAACGACAACGTATTGAATCCTCAAGAAATTTTTTGCAACTTGTGCAACAATATGGGAAAGAATACTTGATGAAACGATGGATAACAGTTGATGAAACGTGGAT
>MQRK01246867.1:2438-14447 GCA_001938485.1 Girardia tigrina
ATATATATATATATATATATAAAATATCCACCGTGATTAGTAAATCAAACCATGCAGAAGGCAACGGCAAAAGTATTAAAGTTATGAAATAAATATTATTTTTCAAAAAAGCTCTTCTTGTTATTTAAATGTTAATATCTCTTTAAAAATTAATATAAATATAATTGAAATATAAAAAGTAATATATAAGTGAAAATAAGTCTTACTTTGCATAATAAAACATTTTAACACAAAACATCCATAAAATCGATAAAATTAACATAACTGTCATAACAAACACTATTTCATCTGACATATATTAATGCCTTTATGACATAAAAACAAGAATGGGTGTGTGTGCAATAAAATAATTTTTTTCATTCTTTCTTTCTCTTTTTTTTGCAATGTTTTAATTCAAATTATTGGAGCGGCCGCTAAATGATAGACCATCCAGGAATTACACGAATAAAATAATATTTACAAAAAATAATATATTTATCAACATATAATAATTTAAAATTATTTATAAATGTAAATTTTAAAATTTTAATTATTTCTTTTAATTGCTTAAATTTTTAATTATTTTTAATATCAATATTTTTGGATGAATAAAATATTAATTAATTAAAATTATAAAGAATTTACGAGTTTATTAAACTCCTAACAACTAGCATAATATGAAGTAGGTTAAATTGAGGCTCAGTCATGTTCTACACGGACGGAGTCACACGCAGACAGAAAGTGTGCTCTGCGTAAAGAAGGTCAAGGCCACAATCACGATTACACAATCTCTGACTTAAATCGAAAAGGTGCGTTAAAACAACGCATATTTTCTCAACATATATATTTGATTTAAATTTCTTTTATAAATTAATTTTTAATTTTAATTCGTACCATATTTTTAAAAACAATTTAATTTTTATATTATTGCAATATTTGTTGATTTTCACTCCTTGTTTCATTGAAATTTATTGAGATATCTTTAGTAATTCTTAGAAGGTAGAAAAGGATATTAATAAAATTCTTAGAATACAAAAAGAAAATAAAACCTATTAGAAGCGAAAGATACTTTTAAAAAGGGAATAAATTTCTAATTGGGAAATTGGATATTATTTCTGGACATAAAGACTTTTTATTAGAATAAATTTTATTGCCTTTTCTCTAATATTTTTAGATAACACTTTTAATAAAACGAAAAGATAACTCTAGTTTTCATTTAAATTGTTTCGTATTTAAAAATTAATCTTTCTATCAAATTCTCATTTACAGTCTTAAACAGGCTTTTTTTACAGGCTTTGTCGATCCGGTCGTTTTTGTTGAATTGCCTCACTGACTCGATGCAATTGGGCTTTATAGAGATTCTTTTCTACTGTCATGTTCTTTCCAAGCATTTCCCAGTGGATTAGACCTTCCCAATCCCACCATACGCAAATCATTGTCTTCATCGGTTGCAGGTCTTTCTTGATCCTTGGCTTAGGCTTCTCTCCAGGACTCACCCACTCTTTCCTTTGCTTCATATTCACATAGAGACACCATTTCTCGTCTCCAATGACGATTCTGTATAAGAAACATTGCCCGTGGCCATGGGTTCCTTAGTGTCGAGCGAGATTTTGAGCAGCAATGGAAAGCCGCTTATCCTTCTGTTTTTGGGTGAATTCGTGCGGGACCCAAGCTCCAAACTTTTGAGTGAAACCCATCGACTGAAGATGGTGTGAAATTGTTGCAAAATCACAATTTATCTTTTCGGCCAATTCTCTGCATGTCTGGTGGCCATCTTCCTTCAAAAGATCCCCGAGTTAGTCCTCGTCCATCTCGACTTGTCTTCCGGAACGAGGAGCGTCGTTGAGGTCAAAATTATTGTGTTTGAATCTGGCAAACCAATCCCGAGCAGTTCTCTCAGCTATAGTGTCCTCTCTATACACGGTACAAATATCTCTGGTAGATTCACTCGCTTTTTGACCTCGATTAAAGGAGAAAAGAAGGAGGTGTCAAAAATGCGATTTTTGTAGACTTGACAATCCATTTGACGGTTCTAAAAGAAGACAAAAAATAATATAGGCAAAAATGATTACTTTAAACTTGTAGAGCATAGCACGGGCTTTCTACTGGTATATAACACTTCGCCAAACATCAAAAAGTCTTTGTAGAATAAATAGTTTCATTTAAAGGCGGGAAATTATGCAACAACCCAATAGTTTAGTGACACTATTTATGTAAGAATACTATTACATAACTTAGGTTTTGTAATACTATTTTGTGATACCTGTTACTCTCTCTCTCTCTCTCTCTCTCTCTATATATATATATATATATATAAAGAATTATTGTAAATAAACCCGAAAGGGGTTTAAAAAAGGGAGTTGTCATAAAAAAATAATTAAATTCTATAAAAAATGAATTAAACTAATAATAATTATTTTTTTAAGTTTTGCAATATTTTTCCAATTATTCGAAGAGG
The DNA here is from genome assembly GCA_001938485.1 of Girardia tigrina. NCBI lineage: Eukaryota > Metazoa > Platyhelminthes > Tricladida > Dugesiidae > Girardia > Girardia tigrina. The sequence continues at coordinate 4,876 of MQRK01246867.1, forward strand.
GATATGGATATACTACAGTGATGAGATGTATATACTACTGAAAGGAAAAACATACTGGACTTTATCTAAGTATAGATTGTAATAATAAACATTAATACAAATGCAAATAAATAAATACTACTTAATCAAAGATTTTCGAAAAGCACTCCGCCTTCTAATGACTAGAAACGGAGTGACCAAAATAAAGTGTAATTTACACTTACATCAATCAAGAACCTTTATAGAAATGAGTAGCAATGTATTTTAGGCCTCAAAACTTGTATTTTTTTACTATCTTAATTGTCTAAGATAGTAAACTAATCTTAAGTCTATTAACTAGTAGTGGGAAAGTTGAAAAATTGCTTAAATAATCAGAATTCGGCGAACGGTTTGTAAATTTTTGTTATTGAAATAAATCTTTATTTTCGTTATTTTCGTTCACACTAAATTAAAGAAATATATTAATAAAATGAAAATGTGACTTTTAATGCTTGAAAAAGTATATTTGAAGTCAGAACTATTTCAAAAATGACGTTAAATCTGTAAATCATATTCAACATTTTCTAAAACAGAATAATCATATAAATTAAGAACAAATAACAAACCACCCCGAAATTCCCTTAATTACATCTTATCATTTTGTAATAGATAAATCAAAATTCTTTCAATGTCATAAAAACATAAAAAAACGAAAGCATTAATAAAATTTTCTTGAATGAGCCAGACGATAAATTACGACAATAAACTCTCTAAATGAAAAAACGTCTACGAAAATTATTCTTCACGAATTTGGAAGGAATTTTTCCTCACAATATTCCAACCGAAGTAAGAAAATTGAAAATAATAGTCTGATTGAGATGGGATTATTTATTTAATAAATGATTAATTAATGGGAAAAACGTTTTTTTCTGACAATTGATCGATAAATCCGCCCCCCGTCATCTTCTCCCAGAATGAACCGTCAACGAAAGACTCAATTTGATTGATATATTATCCCTTTGACAATGTTATAATCTAGAAATTGTCATAATTGATATGTAATTATATACATGACTTACAACGAGTTTCATTAGTAACTTTATCATTTTTAATATCTGTTTTTTGATAATTAAAACAGTTCTTTGGTGATTTATATTTTCTTATTGTAAATAATGAAACTTAATGATCATTATATGAGAAATAATCACCAGTTATCATTATTCAGAGTTTTTAAAGGTCATTTAATAAGTAGGATGTACATAGTTCAATAATATTTCGACCCTCCTGAGGGATGATATCATACAGTTAGATAGCTTGATCAGGATTCTTAAATTGGATTTAATTATTCTTTTATTTGTATAAATTTAAACTATTTATGTTGTCATTCATGTGGTAAAGAATTTCAGTAAAATGCAAAGCCATTGATTTCACCCGAGAAAGAGAAGGTTGACTCCAAAAAAATTGTAAGAAAATATCAGGATATCATCAATTGAATTTCAAAATTCTTCCAGAGAAATTTAATAAGTGTTATGCAAAAGAAAGTGATTTTAGAAACAAATAATTTATGCACTTAAAATACTTTTTTTATAAAAGTATAAAATAAATAATTATTAACAAAACTACATTGTGTAACAAAATTTTAACGGAGGTGAAAAAGAAGACGTAAATTCAACCACAAAAAAGTAAAAAGTTCGGCAAGGGTTAAATAATATGAAGTTACTTAATCTGTTTAATTTTGAAAATATTTCGATCAGCAGAATTTGTCGGATTGTACAGAGATTGTTGACTTATTTTCGGATCTTTTGTTGTGTGGCTTGATTCAAATATGATAATAAAAACTTTTAATATTAGTAACCTTTACAAGAGTATCATCAGAATCAATTATTGTCCAAAAATATATATAATTAGAAGGGTCAACACGTATACAATGGAATAAACTACGCGATTGATGAATGAAATAATAGTCAGTCAGTTTGTCGGACGACAAATTCGTTGTCATATAATTCTAATAATTTTAATTTCTTTATTGATTTCTTTTTAAATATGAATTTAAATCAAAATCATTATTCATTAAAAATAATAATTTTGTCTTTTATCATTTCTTTTTCGTACTTTTTTTTAACATATTATTCTTTGGCATACATCTTATCTTATAAAAGCCCAAGTCACTCACTGCTTCACTAACGCTCATATTATCTACTTACAATTGTAAGTAGATATTTATATTAATAATAATTCATATGGAAAATTATTATTAGCAGAATTATGATAATTTTCCATATGAATTATTATTAATATACTTATCTACTTACAATTGTAATTATATAACTATATAATTATATCCGTCATACATGACGGGTTATTTACTAGTTTCTTTATATTGTTACTTAATTTAACTCTTCTTTAGATTTGGTAAAACTTTCTTCTTTCTGTTTGTCTTTTGACCTTCTGTTAACCACAAAGTAAAAAAAATAAGCGAAATAAAATTGAAAACAAATTATAAATAAATAAATAAGCAAACATCCATTCGCTGATACAATTAAGACCGAGCGCATTCCAAATATCATACGTAAGAGACCGACAAAAATAAAAAAAATAAAATTCAACGGTTACATATAAAAATAAAAAAGCAACGTAACGTCAGATGAAACAGTACAAGGTAATTTAAATAAATATAAAATATTTTTTTTAAATTAGATTTTCGATTGAATAACTATAAAAATCACATTCAGTATTATTATAGCAAATCTAAAATTTCAAAAAAATAAAAATAAATAATTTTAGCATTTTTCATTTAAATTAAATTTATCAATGTTTAACAAAACTAAACGATTTTCATGACACCGTAAACAATTTTGTCATATAAATAATAGGAATAAATTTTATCTTATTTTGTTTTCCATTTTTAGGCAAAAAACTTAAAATTTAATCTGGAGTTTTTTACTTAGATAAAATATTTCAAATCATTTATCTATAGAGAAAATATGATTAATATTGAAATAATAAACTATATATATATATATATATATATATAATATAATATAATATAGTATAGTATAATATAATATAATATTATATTGTAGTGACCTTCCTTATATTATTTAAATATGAAAATTAAATATACCAGATTTAAAAAATCGATTTAAATATAGATTGTTTTTATAATTGTAATTACAGTTTATTTGTAATAAATATTTATTATTGTTCTGTGGAATTTTTACTAAAAGTGGAGATATCAAAGAAAAAGAATCCTCCACAATTGGTGTCAGGACAAAAGGGATTATGCTTCCATCTAAAAAGAAAAAATCTTCGAAAAGAAATTTCCAACAGCTATTCCAGGAATTATTATTTATATATCAAGATCTACAAGAAAATATATCACGGCTAAATGAAAAATATAATTTTCTATCAAATACATTGGAAAAATTATTGTTCGATGTACAAAACAATGTTGATTACTCTTCATTAGCATTAAGAATTTCCCAAGCTAGAAATAAAGCGAAACATAATCAAATAAATCAGCTCAATTCTTTTTCTCATGTATCAATACCGAAAATTGGTACACTTATCCCAAACAGAATTTTTGTGGGCGGACTCACACCAAATACAACTGAGGACGAATTAAAAATTTTCTTTTCGAGTTATGGTCCAATTAAATACGCAAATATAATAAATTATCGTACGGTATTATCGAAAAGAAGCTATGGATTTGAGACTTTTGAAAATCAAGAAATTGCTGAAAAACTCACCAAGAATGAATCTGAAACATTGATCTTTAAAGAGAGAAAATTGAACATAAAACAAGCTGTAAGAAAGAAACATTTATATCTTTGACAAGAAATTTCTGGAACAGTTTCATATAATGGACCAGTTCCATATGCTTTGCAAAATGGATCAACTTTATGTCAAGTTCCTGTGCAACATTATTCAGCTTTAACATCGTTGTCTCCACAATATACAACTATGATGCTACCTCAACCGACCACAACGATGTATTTACCGCAACCTCAGTACGTTAATCAAATTCCTGCCGCCGTAATTCCTAATCCTAATTATGCAAAACAAGTGGCATCTATACAAAATAGACCGGGGTCTGCTGATTCGACCACTGCAGCACTGTGGGTTACATTAGCTGGATTAATTGCAGCTCCTCGATCTTCTAGAAATAATAGTTCTAATACGACTGCTCAAACATTAAACTACTTCAAAATCCCATAGTCTTTCTCCTCCTAATGTAACACATACCACAACACATTTGTTAAGTCCAATGACTAGTGCTCCAGGACACGAAATTTTACATATTTCTCAAACTGACGTTAAAAATTTAAACAAAATATTTAAGAACAAGAAAGTACAGACCACTTCGACTGAAAACCTATCATCCAGAACCCACACGTAACACGAAGAAATTAAAGAAAATCATGTTCTTAGCCAAAAAAATCTTCATATTTCAAACCAAGAGACGGTTTTCTCTACAGATATCAGCAGTTGCATAAAACACGATTCCCAAAAGGAATATCATCCATTTATAAAACAACAAAATCAAGTTAACAACATCACTTACGTAGGTAAAATTAAGAACATCAACAAATTGTTAACTGAGGAAATCAATGAAACATTTACAAATACTTTCTCTGACTTTGAAGCTTTAGTCATAGATAACAAAGCTGGCAGATTCGACAAAACATAGAAATGGAGAATAGAACGACAAAATCGAGACGGAGCAACTAAGGTATGAAAGCACAATAGAGGTTAATGTTAATTCGAACAATGCAGAAACAATTATGGAAATTGATGATTCCATAATTGTAGATGTCATAATAAAGAAACCTTGGCCCATGTACTTACAGGATGTATGTACACTGAAGCGTTCTGGAACTATAGGCACAACTCGGTCCTTTATTGTATAGGGGAGCAAATAACTCAATATTTAGACTGCAAAGTCGACATAAATATGCTCCATCTACACTTCGGGTTGATCTTCAGGTATACGTCCCAGGATCGAAGATAGATGTCAAGTGTCCGTATGGCACGAAAAAGAATATGGAGAATAGCAACCAAATGAACCTCGATCATTACGAGGTTCTTGCTGTTGCTTGCAGGGCAGCAATGCCAGAGACGACTGTGACAGTGCTCACCCTCCAGGTAGGGNGCCTAGGGACGTGGCAGAAAAGGAGCACTGACATACTGACAACTCTAAAGATCCCACCAAAGGTGATAAGACAGATTGCAATTGGCTGATCAGTATCGAATGTGAAATACTTAGCAGCACAATGGTCTTATCACCGTGATGGTATAGTCCCAAGCGGGATCCAGAGAATAAATAAGATTATTGTAGAAGAGATCCAAGAACTTCATGTTAGCGATGGAAGAGATGGAATGTGAACATGCTATTCCTGAGGGTGTAGAAGAATTTGATCCAGCCTCCTGGAAGCACTCGTACAATCTTAAATTTACAGAGTAGGAGTGCAACAGGGTGGAGTATTATGTGTTGTTCATCAAACAGGATCAAATGATCAATCTGACGATGAGCTAGTCTTCAATCTAGATAGGACGAGGAGTGGAGATTCATCGGAGGATGAAGAAAACTCATCATGGGAGGAAGACTTTTCCTTCGATGATGAGTTATTAAGGATGCAGTGAGTGAAAGTGTCGGGCTTGGCGGAAACATTCACCCAAGTGATGGGGTACGGGGTAGGCCGCTAGTGAAAGCACCCCTGTGGAAACCAGGGCCGGTGTAAAGAACGCCTTCGGGCCCATACATGTGGCGAATATATTTATGTACCAACCGGGCACTTTTGCTCAATGACAAAAAAATATCACAGAAAATGAAAGAGGACGTGCGATGTAACTAATATTTTACTTTATTTGATTAAACAGTCGAAAGATAAAATCTTTTGAGACCAGTACTGAAATGAATAATGTTGTTACAGATATGATAATTTGAAGTCTTGAGAAAAGTCTGATATCGAATCTTCTATTCTTGAAATTAACGGTCAACAGGAATGATAAATTTCTTTACCATCATGAAGAGGATTTATTTGCTTCGGTACCAATGAAGTAATATAAAATTCTTTGTTATTTTTCAAGACCGTAACGTAGGTTTAAGTAATGCTTGAATTTCAGTATAATTCTTTTCTTCCCTTTTTTGGTTTGTAAAGATGGTTGGAGTTATGGTATGTGCGAAATTACAATTATCATATACTAATTACCATATAATAATTATTTCTGATCGAAATATCGATCTTATTTTAAATTTAAATTTCGAATTATCATATTACCTATGGGAACATATATGATGTTTAATTATAAATAATCACTATTATAATTATGTAATATAACGTTATGTAAATTAACGTGAAAATTCATCTTTAATAATAAAAAAGTTGTATCTTTTACTAATCAATTTCAGAATCTAAATTACTAAACAGTCCATCATGAATCAAATTTTGAGTATCGGCGTCAACAGTGTAATCTTCAGTTTCATCCACACTATCATTTTCATTTTCAGTCCCAGAAGCCATATCGTCGATTTCTTCGTAAAGATAGTTATCTTCGGATCCATCCATGGCATTTGAAATACCACATTTAAGGAAGAATTTAATTACCATCTCGGTCGGTATAGAATCCATGCTTCCTTAATCCAGGCAACAACAACAATAATATCTGGGTTCGTTAGGTTGCCTCCTTTTGTTAGTGTTACGGAACTTGATGTCATCCATTCAATCTATTTTTTTGCGAAGACGTTCTTTCAAAGCCTTGTTTAGACAGATATCTAAAGGCAGTCAAACAGACGTCAATCCCCCAGGGATTACTGCAGTATCACACTTTAAATCCTTAGTTGTTTTCTTCACAGACTCTAAAATGTAGGCGCGAAACATGTCTCACACTAGCATGGAGCGTCCTGATGTAACCATTTTTGTATGCCCGTCTCATCCATCAAACCCTTTGGATGAGCTTGAAAAATCACGTTAGAGACGAATTTAACATTTTTTGGCAATGTTTTTCGTTTGAAGATCACCACTGGCTTTAAATTAGTTCCGTCTGCCATGCATGCTAGCATGACAGTGAATCGCGTTTTTTCGTACCCTGTAGTTTTGATCATGACAGTTTTGGCACCAGCTGAATTAACGGTTTGATTGGATGGCATATCAAATGTTATTGGGGTTTCGTCCATATTTCCGATCTGCGATAAATCATAGTCGTGTAGTTTTCTGTTGATAACAAATCGATGAAAGGATTGAATCTTTTCTTCCAACGCAGTTGGCAGTTTCTGTGCAATCTTTGTTCTTTGACGTAGAGTTAATGAAAATCTGTTCATAAATTTCGAGCACCAACCCGCAGATGCTAAGAATATAGTGATGCCAGGCAATGTCTTGTACTTTTCACTTTTCTTAAGCTGAGGTCTCGCAGTCTAATACAGTTACATATGACGATGTAGCCTTCTTGCCGTTGAGATACCACCCAATCATTTAATTCCTCTTCCAAATTTGGGAACGATGATATATTTCCACGGCGTGCACGCTTCGTTCTTGGCATACTATTTAATTCCTCCTTGATCTTCCGCCAATCGCAAATTAGTTTTTCGCTTAATGCCATCTTCCACTGCAGTCATCAAAGTGTCTGGTCTCTCTTTTCTGGTCTTCAGATTGGCATGGCGAACAGGAAGCTGATATTGATAAAATCACAGGATGGTCAACCAGAAGTTATGAAGAAGAAGTATCAGCTACTTCATCAACAGGTTGCTGCTGCAGCTCAGGGATATCAAGTTGAAGAAAACAAGTTGAAGTATTTGCGAAGGATGGCTAATTTGCAGTGAGTATTATGTCAAAATGCAATTCGTGAATAAATGCTAGTTATATTAATTGTGCTGTTTTTTCACTATGCTGTTTTTTAATGTGCTGTTTTTTCTTGTGTTGTTTCTTCCTTTGCTGTTTCATCTGGTTAACTGTCTCGACACGTGAAATGTAAAATATGAAAAGTGGCTTGACTTGACCTTTTCTCTGTAAAATATGTAAAGTGAATCGACTTTACTCATAAAATATGTTAAGTGACTCGACGAAAACACTGTATGATGCACGCGCGTCAATCCCCCAAATGGATTTGTTACTCATTAAGTCATCGATACTAAAGTTTACAAGAAAATAAGAAATTCTCAAAAAAATAAAATTCTCTGTTATTTAATTTTTCATTTTTCTATTTCACATACATTTTTTGTCATTTTTGGTCCCGAATGTGTAAAATTTGAGGACGTTGACTGTATACAGAAATATTGATTATAAAAATCAACTACTAAATCAACCGTATTGAAAACAACTCCATAAAACTTGATAAGAGTCTGTAGTAATCGGTTGAATTCTAACAAATATATTCTTTTGTTGTTGTTAAATATCATTTTTATTACCTTAAAATTTTGGTTATTTTTACCTGTACAAATTAATCTTTTAACTATTATTATTACTGAATATAATACTCTATTTCTTTAAATATAATGGGATTTTATCAATAACAACGGAAAATGCCTCGTTTGTTTTGACGATTTCTACCAAGCGACAAATGAGCAACGCAAATGAACATTTCCCAAGAATCTTTTTTAAACTTATACAAAGCTTTAAATTGCTTTTAGGGATTTTTTTAATATACCAAAACTCTTTTAAACTTCACTTAAGTATAACAGTATTAAATGGTGATAAATAACCTCATTGATTAAAGGGATAAAATTTATGAGCTAAAGAGAACTATAATCACTATATTAAAATATAATATTATATTTTAATTTCTTATCTTTTTAAAAATCATTTCTGAAAGCAAATAAAAAATACCATAATATTTAAAAGCATTCATAAAAAATTTCCATGAGCAAATAGTAAATAAGTGTTTTCCAGTCATTAAAAATAATAAATTATTAAATGAAAATAAAAAGTTATATTTAATTAATAATTTTGAAAGAAATGATGTTTCTCAGATTTTTATAATTAACAAAAATTAAAAATATAAACTCAGAAAAAAATGTTTTTTCTTCTAAATGAGAATCACCATTTTTCTTTCTATTTTTGTCAATTAAACTAATTGCAAATTTTTTTCTCAAAATTATTTTATGATATAATAAATTTGAAAAAAATAATAAAAACTGATTTAATTTTATTTTTGGAAAAATTCTAGTCAAACAAAATTATCCGTTTCGGTTAATTTTTCGTACAAAATAACTATTTCAATTACTTTTTATAAAAATACATAAAAATAAATTTTTAATATTATTAGGTTTTTTTCTATTTTTTTAGATATTAAGCAACAAAAATTTTACATAAAAATATTTTTTTAAATATTTATTTATAAAGAAGAGATTATTTTTCTTTAGTTTCTTTAAATTTAATATCAGTGCTTTATAAAATTATTTTACCGATGAATAAATTTAAATTATATAAATATTTTTTTCGATATTTTACTTTACCATCAAATTTCTTTTCTATTTAATATTGAGGTATAATAAATATAAATTAAAAGTATTATACTAATTATCAGTGCTTTTTTTGTAAAAAAATAGGTGCCGGTACTAGGGTGAGCACATTTCTGTTCTGCCATTCAGGAATGCTATTTTTGAAGTGGAAGAACGA